>RPOG01000505.1:72255-331249 GCA_008086565.1 Thalassoma bifasciatum | reverse complement strand
TTTAAATACAGTTTGTTCACATAGCAAACACAACTCAAACACTCCCCCTCTCTTTCGGAAACACTCTGCTTTCCTCTTTCCCAGAATTCCCCATCAAAGCTCTCATTGTTTAAAACAATTCAGCTGGCATCGTCTTTGTGTTATCACCATCACTCTATTTCTGCTAAAGCATCACTTGTCATGAGGTAGTCAAATGTTGTTGTGACAATTTCAGGGAACCATGATGAATTCAAAGTTCTGTTAACTTGTTTCTTAAATTTCTCCACCTCCTCCGACTCCAGCGGTGAGTAATGATTCCTCTAAAGTTGTGATTTCACAAACCCAAAGAAAACTCGTTTCCATGAAAGTTGAATTTAGCTCTGACTCCCTCAGCATGATTTTTATTTTCCCCTCTGTAGACGCCCTGTGAGCTGGTTCTCAGGCTCGATTTTAGAGCAGATGTGGCAATTGGATGAATTTCAATATAAAATTAACCATTAAAGCAGTGAACGGCGGTACTCTCAGTGCTACTGACCCAGTTTGTCAAACAAACCCCAAGTGGAGTGTGCAGGTCTGCTGCTTATCAGTTTGTCTTTTTTTGTCTGACCTATAAAACTTCTGTCTTTTTACCTTCCTCAACAGCTGTTACACATCTTCTCTTTCAGCTGACTGACGGAGATGTTTCTGAGAATAAGTTGATAGTTGAATTATAATTGAAAATGCCCAGTTCATAAAATTTTCTGATTTGAAATCTTGGTAGATGCTTGGTTTGTGGATATAATGTTGGCAAACGGGCATATTTCTCTGCTTCTGACTTCTTTGGCTGATTGTTTCATGGATTAATCAAAAGTTAAAGTGGTTTTCGTTCAGATTTGAGTCCGGAGGCGTATTTCACTTTGATTTCCCGCTCCTCATCACCACGTTGGCATGCATGCAGCTGCAGAGCTCGCAGAGTAAACATGGTCTGAACTTCCTCCTCCGCTGCGATGATGGGCTCCATACAGGTGCAGGTTTATGCTTTTCACTTGTCACTCTGTGCAGGTGGCCAATAATCAGTACAAATGCCTCCCACCTGTGTTCTGTTTGTCCCCTCACTCTATAGTGTGGAAAAATAGCTCCATCCAATTACTCACACCCGCTTCTGTCTGCGGTGATCTTCACTGTATCGTCACTGTGGAGCAGAGAGCAGGTTTAATAGCACGGCAGGAACATATCAAATGAGAAATGTGTGCACTCACTTTTCTCCCTCAGACTGACCTTCATCACTCTTTTTATTAAAACTGTGCGTTAATACTCTCTGACTTGCACAATCTGAGGAAGCCCTGCCCTCAGGCTCATTCTCTGTCATGTGTTTGGATGGTATTATACTCTTCGCTGTGACCTTGCAACCCCGATGTCTTTCAGCACATGGGTATAATTAGACTAGCCTGTGTTTTCTGGACAATACAGCGTGTACTAGCAGAGTTTAATTATAGACTGACTGCACAGACAGGCAGTGTTCTCGCATGAAACGTTATATTTTTTGTCTGCAGAAACAAGAGATGTGTTTGTGCGTCTGTCTCAGTTGATGAAAAAGATAACGGAATACATTTGGCATCGATTCCTGTGGAAAACATCAGTCCGTGCTCACCGTATGGATGAAAGGTTAAACAGAAGTTGATGCCGTGGCCGAGCAGGCAGGTGGATGGATGTATAAACTGGAGAAGTAATCATCCTTGAGTTGCTTCCTGGAGCTGAATGTTCCCAGCAACACAGTCACCTCGGCAGCGAGATGACAGCAGCAGCCAAGAAATGTCTCCCATTTCCAAGCTTCTGTAAGTGCGTGTGTGTGTGTGTGTGTGTGTGTATGTGTATGTGTGTGTGTGTGTCATTCAGTGCCAGTGTGGGGCCCTTTGTTTATGAGGCAGATAAATGGTGGATTGGCAAGATGCTGGAAGGCTGATCCTGAAAAATCAGCAGTGTGTGTGGGAGCCATCTCTGCACCATTCACACCAGCTCACAGTTATTTTCACTCATTTCTCTCTCTGGTCTATTTTTCTCTGTCGTGATAACAGCTGTGGAGGCTGTGCAATAACAAATGTCTTATTCAGCTCTTATTTTTAACTTCCTCATGTTTGGGGAATATCTAAAGAGTAGTGTTGCCTCTCATGACCTCAAACAAGCTCTCAATCGACTCTGTGGTGCATCAGCCAAGCCTGTTTTTCACGTTCATCAGAGTCTTCTGTCAGGCTTTTGAATTGTATCAATGCCTCAAAGCAGAGAGTTGGTGATGCAAAGGAAAAAACCAACATGAAATCAGCAGGTGTACAGTCTGAGGATCCTAAGTAGAAGACGTTCAACAAGGTTGCTGCATGAGGTTGCTGCAACAGGCGCATGCTGCGGTTACTCGCCCTGTTTTAAAGTTGAAGTTGTCATATCTAAACACAAATATGGGTCAGAGAAATCACTGTCACTTTCTATACTTTCCCATTTATAGAGTTCTTTGCAACTTTATTACGTAACAAAATCTTGTATGTCCCAAGCTGTGACCTCTGACTTTGAGAAATAAAACAACAGTGGATGTGAAGAAAACTGCACTTACTGGAGTGTCCACTTGAGGCAAGCTCTCAAAGCCATGGACTACCAGAACTAAACATGTTTACAACCTGGATCAAACAACAAACAACAAACATGCATGGTCTGAACAGCTTATTTCTTTGTTTGTACACACTGTACTTTAATAAATGTCTTTGTGATAGGGCTGGGTAGTTGATGATGATCAGGATTTGTGATCGTGAAAAATTTCAGATTGATTATGATGGTCAACCGTGGCGCAAAAGTCTGTGATACCAGCCAATCAGAGTCAACCTTGTCCTGCCCGACTTCCATTTATTAGTTGAACTGCAGTCAGCATCAGTTTTGGCATTTTTGCAGCCATTCAACTGCTCAAGATGACACAAGCAACATTCGAAGACAAGAAAAAGGATTATATGATTTCTTTTTGGTAATAAAAATGTTTATATTTTAACATAAGATACTTCTTTATTCATTCCGAAATGGGAGAATTCACAGTCACGGCAATGCAAGGAGGAGTATAGTGCAAAAGTTCCAAGAATATCAGGGATTTAAAGAGTCTTCATTATCCTTAAGGGGGCAGTTTGCTCATTTTGGGTCTTGCATACCTGCAAAAAATTAGCTTTATATTTTAAAATATTGAGCCTCTAGTTTATTTAATTTTCAGTGCAGATGCTTTAAAACCAGCAGTTTAAAAATAATATAAAAAAATTGGGATAATAGCTGAAATGAGATGATACGAAAAAATATACCCAGATTATTATTATTGTTATTATTTTTATTTATTTATTTTTATTTATTTATTTATTTTTTTGCTGTACAGCCCAGCCCTATGTTGTTGTTTGCTTTTTTGGTGTGCTGCTCAAAATTGAGAGTCGAGTGACAGATGGGCACTGTTTGCCAGGAGTAGAGATGGGAATTTGCGGTAATCCTTGTGCTCCATTACTCAGATTACCTAATAAACCAGTATCCAAGTGCTCATAAGTTCTTTTGATTTGTTTCAACTGTTATAAAAAAAAGGGTCTGTCCGATCTCCAGTGATTGTACACTTTACATTCATCTTTTCCAGTCTTGTAGCTGTTGTTCTCTATGATGGTGGCTGGACAAGCGCCATCAGCTCCCTGAACCTTAGCATATCTTCAGTTACTATTTTTGTTATTAGCAGGCTAATTTCCTCTACTCTGGTTTCATCACACTGACATGTGCTAACAAGGCTAGCAAATTACATGGTGTGGGACTGCCTGTTTTCAGTCTTGGCTGTTTTCTCCTTTTGCTTTGATGCCACGTTGTTAAGTATCAACTCGTACTCCTATGGTGTGCAAGTTAAACGCCACATATCTTGCACTGTCAGGAGCCGAAAGTCCCACCTTAAATCCACTTGTTTTTCCTACATTTAGAATCAAAGTTGACTTCTCCTTTCATTAGACCTTAAAACACTCCTTTAGAAAGAAAACTCACAAGTTAATTAACTTTGAAAATAAGGAGTTATAAAAACATTCAACCTCTTATAATGAAAGTCAATGAAGAAATGAGCATTAGATTTTTTTTTTTTTACCAGGCTGTAAAGGTGTTTATTTTTATCATGAAGTTTTTCTGTCTGACTAGGTGTGAATGTGCAGACTCGAAGAAACTGTAGCACTTCTGCATTCTGCTTGATTTTCACACATTTCCAAGTAATAAAGAGGAATTTAATGTTTTACAGCTGAGATCAAGACAATCATGTTTTTTATCAAGGCTATTGATGTTCACTAAAGCACATGAGCAAGACAAACTGGATGCAGTCTTTTTATCAAATGTTTTAATAATGTGTCTTGTTTCTGAGCAGAGTGTAAAAACACGCTGCTGTTTCTTACTCCTCATTTTATCCTTGTTAAAACTTCACAGGCTTACACATCTGCACTCTGCACACCTAACCTCATTAAAGTTTGTGAGGGTTAAGAGCTCTGGCTTCAGAGTGGAGATTGGGGCTGGTCCAGAAGAATTAATACTTTCTAAGAATGATCGTGATTTTAACGTCTATCGGCTCAGCTTTTTTTAATCTGCCCTGCATGGAGAGCTTTCTTTAGTCTGCAGAGCTGTTTTTTTTTTAAATAAAATTTGAGTCACTCAATAATAGTTTCTTTAAATGATAAAAAGGAGTTTAAAACTTTTGACAGTGTCATTTTGCCAAAATGTTAAAAAGTTTCCTGCGGTGTCAGATTTTGAAAAGCTGGATTAGATTAAGCGGTTGGTGTTTAAAGGAGTAAGTAAGCAGCTGTTTTGATTGAAGATTAATTGCTGAAATCCTTTTTTCAGCAGAGATGCCAAAAATGCCAGATATTAACCTTTCATTTGGCCTTTGTGGCTGAAAGAGAGAGAAAAAAATGCATTTGGGGTTTTTGTAAGACATTTGTGCTGAAACTAAATGAAAGGAAGAAAAAAATGGAAAGCCACAATGGGAAAGGACATCTCTCTCAGGATTTTTTTTCAATAGTTTTTTGGTAACTTGATAAAAAAAGTGGTAGCTTACAGGAGCACAGTTTTTACTCAGATGGATTTAATCATGCAAAGGTTCATGTTGCCTTCAATGTCAAATATTAACTCCAGAAAAACAAACATGTTGAGTTCCCATTGATGGCCGCTCATTGTTTCCTCTTTGTCAGAGTTTCCGAGGAAGGCTACAAAAAGAAGCTGTTGTGTCAGACAGAACAAAGGCTAATCTTTATGTCATCTCCACAGAGCAGCTGTACAGACACAAATCTTCTCAATAACAAATCTACAGAGCCGCACAGGCCACCTCACTGGATGTGGATGCTGAGGATGATCTTCCCTCGTGCTTTTCAAAGAAAGAGAGAAATGAGGAAGTGTTCTGAGAGGTGGTTTTCAAATTAGATCTGCTAGTTTCGTTTTAATGGCATTAAATATATTAAGAGAGGGCAGGATTTAAATTTGCATTATAGCGTATTAGCTTGTTGTTGTTTGCATGTGCTGGTATTCTTGTGCATTTGATTATCTCCCCTGATTTTTTATTCTAACTGTGAGATGTGTTTGTGTGTGTTTGTGTGTGTGTACCAGACATGACTTTGAATATTGACCTCTGGTGGTTTTAACAGTTTGCATAGCCTGTAGCTTTCCCGTGAATTTCTGTGAACAGCAGTGAAGTCTGGTTTACCTCATGTTATTTTCATCGCTGTGAGAGTCTCTCTGTCTGGTCACAGAAGATGTCGTTTGTCACTGAGCCTGGTTTTGCTTGTATTTTCTGCATGGGTGTAACAATCCATTTTAACAAATTGATTCCAATCGTGATTTGTGGTTGATATGATTCAAAGACATTATTGGTTCATTTCAACCAGAAATTAACACCTGGATACTGGAAAGTGCAGGTGAAGTCGCCCAGATTCCTGTTGTTTCTAGTGAGAAAATCAGGTATAAATTAATTATGGATAGAAAAAAACAAGTAAACAGCAGTTAATGGCATATGCATTCATATTTTATTTGAATAAAGTGCAATCAAGACTTCAGGAGGTTAACTTTTTCTGCTCTCATTTTCAACATTCAACAAAATTTCAATAAACTTAAGTGCAACCAACATTTAAACAGTAATTCCTCTGCTACTTCTGCTTTTGTTTTTAGACATAGAAATAATACAAATACAATACTGATAAGAAAAATAAACTAAAACCAACATTTCTTTAACTTAAAACAGTAAACCTGCCACCTCTGCTTTTGTTTTTCAACATAGAAATAACAGAAAATCATCTCATGATACCTCAGCAGGTGGTTGGAGATATTTGCCATGTTGCCTTGGTGTTCAACTTGACCTTTACATATCTTACAAACAGCAAATGACTTATTTAGACCGTTACCATTAGACTGCTTGCTTTCTTGCTTGCTGGCTTCTCCTTTGCTATTCATTATGTTTTGTTGCCTGCTGGCACATGGTGATGATGTCACAGATAGGCAGACTATATTAAGAACTGTTTAAAATCTTCATTATTACAAGTATAAAAAAACTCACAAAGTCTGCTGTGCTTCCATCCAACAAGTTGTTTCCTGCTATCAATTTATTACCTTTTAAAACAATGTTAGCTCTGTAAGACCTGAATTTGTGGTTTGATAACCTGGATCTGTCAACACATTTTCCATCCAACAGCACTGCAGGCTTATACAAAAAGACCAATTAACCATGTAAACATGTTATTTTAGACAAAACAACTGTGGTTTTTATTCTACAGGTACTTAAATATCTGAAATCTGATTTTGATTTGATTTTAATACTACAAGATTAGATTTAGATAAGGGTTAGATTGATATGTTGTATTGAAGGCCAACTTGCCAGGATCAGGCCAATGTAGTTTTATAATAGGAATATAAATTGATATATTGATGTTGTATAATTTTTTGCTTCAAGCTTTCTACCCTTTAAAAAAAGAAAGAAAATGATTGAATTCATGAATCAAGTTTGTTGTGAAAAAGTCATAGATTTTGATTTTCAAGCCCTTGCAATTCACTTACCCAATAGATACATCCTTCAACAGTTCACTCAGCCAGTGGTAGACTTTCTCTGATGCTTTTTGTCCAGTTTATTTGGACAAAATATCATAAAGGTGCAAATTTCAACATTGTGATGTTGAACTCCAAAGCCTACAAACTGATTGGTGCACTAATGTTGCCTTTGAATCACTCGTGCTCGACCAAAATATCAGCCACTTTGCATGAACCTGTGTGACCGTACCTCTGAGTGTAGTTGTGTATTGTTGGGGCCCACAGCACCATGTAACCCCTGTAGCCCTCCAATGTTTTCAGCAGCGCTCAGTGTGTGTCAGTCTGTGAGGACGGTCGGGCTTTGTGTGCATCCGTGTGTGTGTGTGTCTGAGGGAGAGAAATGCTGCTGCAGGGGGGGGATTGTTGTGCAGCAAGGGGTTGATGGGGGCAAGGGCATTACAAGAGCAGTGTTTGTGCAGGGCACGGGACCGTCCTCACTGGCACACACACACAAACACTTACAGACATGCACACACAGTTGACAAAAACAGAGGCTTATTGTGGACGGGCAGCTCAGTCGGGTCCATGCACTACAGTCACACATTGTGTCACAGTTTGTCTCTGCAGCGCTTTCATTCTGCAGCCATTTCTGCATGTTTCCACCCAAACTACGACCCCAACAAGATTGTAGCATTTTTCTTTTTGTTTCACTTATGACGTCATCAATCCTCACCTGAATGTCAGCTGTCACCTGCTCCCCTTGATAACCATTTCCAGGCATCAACTTTTTTCATCCCAACACTAGTTGTATCTCTGAGTGAGATGTGAGAAGTCTGAAAGTGGAGTCATGCAGAGAGATTGACTTCTAACACGAATCATATTGACGTCTGTGTGTCGCCTGTGTTAGTTTCCTCACATGCCATGTGTCTGTGAAGTGAATCAGGCTCTGTGAAACATCACACTTGTACACACACACACTCAGTCATACTCACATCGACATTCAGATGGAGGGTAATAAAATAAATTCATTATCCATTTTTATTACACCGACAACTAATACACAGTATTAATTAAATCCACTTATTTGATAGCCTTTGAATGATCAGCAGTATAATTAAAACTTCTTCATTCTAGTCTCTGCATTGTTTGTTTATAGTTTGCAATATTTCGCAGGCAACTCCTCAAGGTGTGAGCTCCCATCAGCACCTTAGGTATGTGAGTGTGCATTAGGATTAGCCTAAACCTCCAAAAGTGTACGTGTGCGAGTGTAAAAAGCTTTGTGTAGTCAGTGGAGAGTTACTGTATAAGTGCAGTCCATTTACCGTCTTAGCTAATTGATATTCTTTGGAAGAATTAAGGAGGTATTTCCATGGTTACTAATGCAGTAATATTGTTCACCTCTCATCTTCCTCTCTCTTTCTTCTTACTGTAAGCTGCGGTTTCATCTCAAGGACATGAAACTTTCAGTCCTTACTTACTTTTCAATAGACTTAGAGATTCCTTCATTGTGTCTCTTTCTGCTTCAGCTGTGATGATGTAAAATTGTATATTTAAATATTCTCAGGTGCACTGTAAAATGTGATTTTGCACATTTGTTACTCCAGCATATTATGCTACGTCAATATGGCAAGAGATTACTGAAGTTGTTGTTATAACACTTAATTATAAGTTGGTATTTTCTCAACTACAAAATTTATTTCACCTTGAAATTATTTGTCCAAACAAGTCAGTAATGCATCTCGACTTGATAATCACCTCAGCCCCTCCAGCTGTTTAGTAAAGCTACAGCTTTCATGTTATAACATGAGTGAGGAGGGAAAGCAGTGGATATGAGACCCTGTTGTACAATGAACTTTTACACAATAGCATGGGCTGTCTAAGCTCCATGACATAGACCAGCTGGCTGAACTTTACAGTTTACAAAACTGAAGACTTAACTGAAATGAAATAAATAAGTGATTTCATACAACTACTTGAAGAAGTTAAATGAACTAACAAGCCTAAATCAACCAAACTAAGACAAGGATTGACACAAGATATCTTATTTAATGAAGATAATTTACTCAAAACAACTACAAAACATTTTTTGCTCTACCATAACATTTTAAGGCAGCCCTTTATGTTTTATTTTTACATTGAAACAACAAGTAACGTAACAGTGCAGTAGCACTTGTCCTGAAATCTACATCAGGTGCATCAAACTCTATAAAGTTCAGGGGCTGGCAGAAAGTTGTGCTGAAACAGTTTAAGACTGCAGCACACCCTCCTGCCAAAGGCTGAAGCATTTATTAAATGAACATAATAAATAGTTGAGCAGTACGAGAGACAGCGTGTGGGAGTTCTTCCCATTGTTCTCAGATTTACAAGAACAGCCAGTCTAAACACATTTGGTTCACAACAATTTATTTATCTGCAAAAATACAAACGTGCAAAACACAAAGGCGGGAGACAAAAGGCGTTTATGTGCTTGAGTGGGGATGTGGGCTGTTGGTAAATGCACAATGAGTTAAACACACTCATCTCTGCAGCTCTGCAGACCGCTCAAACTGTCACTTTGTTCATAAAAACACTTTGGATAAAAGTTTGGTTTAGTCTCACTGCGACTACACTGAAACTTTATCATTTTGAACTTAAGTTGTTCAAGAAAGGACACGTCCACATGTTTCATGAGTTCAGATTTGTTGCCTTAGCATCAGAAGAGACATTTTTTAATAATGGCTCACAGAATGGCATTAGTTTGAGGGTCAGTCACCTCAACCATAAATTTTTCCTTCAGTTTCGCTTGATGTGCTTCCGAAGTTCAGGGTACTTTTGAAAGCCGCTCTCCGAGACTCTTTTGGGAAAGATATCCCTCGTCTCACTGTGTCCCCTGACCTTGAAGTGAAACACACTTAGCTCCTCTGATGGATTCTGATCCCGGGGGGAAGATCCCGCAGTGGAAACACGACTTTTGAGTTGTGGAGTAAAGAAGGAGTACACTCTGTCTCTGATGCAGCAGTGTCCCTGTGTGAACTCTTCAACACTGAGGCGTAATTAGATCCTCTCTTTCCTCCGGATAGTTTCCCAGAACTCTGGCAGTTCAGCATTTACCATTTTATGTCCTTTACACACTCCGTTGATTAGTCACGTGCTCGTCTTGTTTTTTGTTTGTGTGAGTTATATTGAGAGATAATTGCACATTAAACATGCACATCACTGTCAGCTTTATGGAGATTTAAAATGAGCTGGAATATCAATCTTTCTAACATCCTTCATGAATTTTATCCAGCTAACAGCTCTCCACAGGGGACAGCTGCTCAGAAAATTCATATTCATCAGTTTAGAAGGTTGTTTCCAGTTTATCAACCAAATTTCAGTAAGGGGAAAAATGATAGTTAGAAATTCTTGAAATACTCAACTGTGTAAACTTTTATCATGTATGTTGTAACACACGCACATACACACACACACACACACACAGTCCCATTCTCAATGAACTTCCTGCTCTGGGCAGGTTCAAACTCATGCTGTTTTTCAGTGAAACCTGTGAGATCATGTTTTTGAGGTGGACAGGTGAACACGCAACTTTCAGTCTGAGTAGTTTCACTACAGAGGAAAGTGATTTCAAAACTGAATGATGAAGATGTTATTCATCCTCGAAAGTGTGACAAATGTTTCTGCCTCATGTTTCTCAGTGCACTGTGAAAAACATGTTCTTTTCAACACCTTAGTAAGGTTTTCTCTGCCTGTAGCAAGCACGACTTCTGCTATGACATAACAGAAGAGTTCTAAAGTTACTCTGGTCAGCTTTGGACTGAATCAACAATATTTTACCTGAATTACAGAAGTGTTTACTAAAGAACACATGTTTCAAGACAGTTATTCGCAAAAACATTGCGATTTATGTGGAAACAATTTGCTCTATTTTTAGAGGCAACCTTATTGTGGTGTATTGTATAATGATAGAATGATATATTGGTGGGTTGGCTGATATATTTTTTCCTCTGCATGATTTACAGACAGGCATCCACAGGCAGCTCTGTGTTGCTAGGAGACACTACAGTCCATGCATTGCTCTTCTGCTTGCAAACTGCAGAGTGAAACAACTTCAAACTAAATCAAAATATGTTTGATAGTTGAGCAAAAATGAAGCTGTTCCTACTGTTTAGAACATATTCCCTCTCCTTTCCATCTTGTTTCAGTATTAAATACACTTCAATAAATGTTCCTTATTTTAAAGTTGAGACCCATAACACTTGACGATGTTATTTCGGGGTGCAAAAGCCGTATCCGCCCAAAATATTGACCCAAGAAAATCAGCAGCCTGAATCAGTCATCGAATAAGGGTGATGGAAAAAAAAATTGGTATAGGTATTCGCCCTAAACATTCCAGTTAAATCAGTTCAACATTGTCCCATAGCTAACTACATGAGAGCATTGTACCTCTGCATGGATAAATAAACAAACTTAAAGGCAGTCACCAACTGGGAATAACCACCTTTCCTTGGTGTGTTTTAACTCACCAAGAACTTTATTTTCTGCAAGATATTAAAATAAGTTAAACTGATGATGATGATTTTATCTGCAGAAAATTCTGTTTTTTTTCTCTTTCATTAATCTTTTAAGGTGCATATTTCAGAGAAGCCGTTTAGTCTTGGGTCTGTACTTGGTGCAGTGGTTAGCACTGCAAGAAGGTTGAACCCCCAGCCTACCAGGAGTTGTCTGGTGTGTATGTGGAGTTGCATGTTCTCTTCATGCAAATATGGCCTCTCTCCAGTTTCCTGTCATAGTCAAAAATTCATTTGTCAGGTAAAGTGGTGACTTTAAAGTGACCCGTGTGTATGTGTGGATGGTTGCTTGTCCCACATATCAGCCCTATGATGGGCTTGTGACCTCTCCAGGGTGAGCTCCACCTTTCACCTAATTTCTGCAGGGATACATGCAAATGACCCAGACCATAAAGCAGTAAATAGAAAAGGATGGATCCTTTTTTTTTTTTTCACAGTCTGTGCTGTGTACAGAAACAAGCTGCAGTGTAAAACTGAATAATCAAAATTCTATACACGTGGATGATGCAGTGACCTTCTTCTTTAGAGCGATGCTGCATTCAGAAATGTTCTCTCACAGTTACAGCTTAGACTTGTATTCACAGCTGAAGTGAACACACACACACACACACCGTGCCTTTATTGCTTACACTGACTGTTGTTGGATATATTATGCATTGCTTTAAAGCAATCTGCTTGCTGCATGAAATGGATCTGCTGCTCTTGCACATCCCTCAGTCTGTTCTGCTCTAGTGTCCTGAGCTGACCTGAGTCGTCCTGATGCAGATGCAGAAATAGACGTGCAGGAGTGCACACGAGGCCTCCTAATGTCATTTGTAGTCCATATAGCCCTGCTGAAGACCTGCACTGTCAGAGTGGATTTGGCAGACTGAAGCATCATTGTGTCAGATAAAGACGCTGATGTGATGCAGGACTTGTCTCAAGACGTGAGCTTACATCCTGTCAACTGTGATGCAACAGTAGACAATTCAAGGAATAGATGCCGTTAGTATCCCAATGAGTTAATGTAAGATTAACAGATGCCTATTTAATTTTAGGTAGTCATACAGTACGAATTGAGCACAAATTGAACAAAAAAGCCTCAAAGCACACAGACATTTTATTCAATAAACTAGCAATCACTTCTAGAGGCATATATCATCATGAGACAGACGTATGCCTCAGGTCAGAGGATTGAGTTACACATTAATAGACTGAGAAATCATTTAGTGAGGATGTCTTTTTGTTTCTAGATGGTTCTTCTACTTTAAGCTTTGGGGTTTTTCACTCTATGTACAAAAGCAAGCTGTGCGTTTTAGCCATGCAAACATATTATTCAAGAAGGATCTTGTGGGGAACATCAAAATAACTCCTCAGGGACAGGACTAACAGCTCTGCGGCCTCTGATTCAGCATTCATCATCCTCTTTATGAATGACTGGAGGCGACGTGTGTTCTGCTCGTTGTTTCTTACTCATTTCCTGTTTGGTGTCACCACTTCCTGTCTGAGAGGCAGGCATGTGCCACTGTGTCACTGGAGGTGTTAAGCACCATGGAGCACTGTTAGCTCTACGGATATACTCGGGTCACACACACATACACACACTCCCACTTGTCTGCTTCATTCACATTTCCCCTCAGATACAGTTTGCACAGAGATGTAGAATAATATTTTCTCAGGGGGTTTTATTTCCAAAACACTTCCTCATTTTTCTCCTGAGAATGATTCATGTCTGTCCTGCAGGGGGAAGACGATTGGTTTTATTGTTAACTGAAGATGAAGCTGATAAAAATCTCTGACCTTTTTTGATAAAGGTGTTTGAGGAAGGAAGGAAAATTCAGGTGTCATAGGTTCAGTGTGGGAGGCACAGAAGTATTTTCCACACACAAACACACACACACGTTAAGTCACTGACTGAGCTGTGAAGTGTGTCAGAGGTTAAATGACTGTTACACCCTTGTGTATGTTTACTGTCTACATCCACTCCTTAATACTGTGTTAGTAAGACACAGCACACACACGCACACACACACTTCATCTGAACTCTTATCCTCTCCACAGACAAACACACACTCTGTTCTGTCACACACACACATGCATGGAGGCCAACAGGCACTAATATGCAGCCAGATTTTCACACACTAAGTTCTTTGTGCGCAGCTACAACCACAGGTCTTTCATGTCAGCTTCTCAGACACGTTACTGTACTCTGAGAGCGTTACCTCAGGTACTTTTGTGTGCTCTGTCAACACTGATACAAAGTTTTTTTCCTCAATGAAAGAAACGCGTGCTCTTACCAAGACGTGTTTCTGCGTGGGATGACGAACCTTCTTTTATCACAAGATGTAAAAAGAAAAACAACCGGTGTGATTCCTAGCTGAAAGTGAAACAAGACGTGGCATTAGCATGTCAAAGAAACTGGATGAACCCCCAGTTTTATTTCTTTTCTGAAAGAATATGACGACTTTGATCGTTTTATGTCTGAAGTGGTTTAAAATATTCGCTTGAAACTCTCCAGGGCTCAAAGTTACATCTTTAAACAATCTGTTGCAAGTTTAAAGCTACAAGTGTCAGAGTGAGATCAATTTTAATTGATACATTCCTCAAAGCAAACCAGATCTTTCATTTCAGCCCCAAGTGTCCAACGATAACAAAAACCTGCAGGAGCTCAGACTGAGATGCCCATTTTGACCACACAGTTAGAGGAAATTACAGCCTGGGACGAACAACCCTGCCAGCCTCATAACCTCACTGCTTTGTCTCAGAACAGCTGTGCAGGTTGATTATTTTCCTCATCTCTTTTGATTATGAGACCAATAATTAAACCTAATTATGTATGATTAGCGGCGCTGCAGATTTGACTGACTGACTGACGGACATATCGTTGTTGTTTGTCAGGCAGCTTTGGCCTCAACTTCACCTCTTTTCCTGAGTTGAGCTCGGAAAATAACTAGAGCGAGGGTTTCCACTGCAACAACCACCATCTTTAATCTCTTAAAGGATGTTATAGTTCCACAACCCAAAAAATTTCAATCCCATAAAAGTGTCTTTGTGTTGGAAAAATGTCGTAAATGCAGCCTAAAGGTCCAAACTACTGCATCAGACTTTGAAGACACTTGCACAATTCAAACTTCCCAGGGGGCTCAGGGGCTGTAATATAGTTTAACACAAGTGTTTGACGTCATATTTGTTGTGCACCACTCCACGTGATGAGAGATTCCCTGGGAGAAACATTCTGTTTCTGTTATGTTCAACCATGCATCGCAATTAAATGACCATAAAGTTTGATTTGATTTGATCATGTGCACTGTGGGCATCATGTGCACAATATGAGAGGACTTTTTCCTATTGATGCATACTGTAGAGAGAGATGTTTGAACTCAGGCATCAAGTTCCCAGTTTGAACAATGAATTAGCCCAAACTTAGATAATTTAATTCATAATTTGCAAAATGCTTTAATAATGAAATCTGGAAGTTGTTGTTGTTGTTGTTCTCAACAGTATGAATAAGCCCGTTCTACAAACCTTGGCCTCATGAAATGATAATCCATGAGCTGAACAATTAAGATGAAGTAAAAAAAAAGTCACACACACACCCACACAAACCCACACACACACCGCCCGGTGGAAACACTGACTCAAGCAGTCTCACTATTGCGTGTGTGTGTCATTTACGAGAGTTCAGTGTTTGTGGTGTCGAGGTGAAGAGTTTTTAGATCCTCTTTGCGAACTTTATTTTAAGCACAGTGCGGAAGAAAATATGTCACAGGATCCTGAATCACCACACATGCTCACACACACACACACACACATTTATGTTAGCCCTTCTGTCTCAACTCACAAACGCGTGGACACACTCCCCATTGTGGAGCCCCTCACAGGCTTCTTACTGTCACACACAGGCAGCTTTAGAGAGAGAGTGCTGAGTAACACCAGTGTTTAAATAACCATAATCACATCTGGCGTGAAGGCCTCACAACATGTCTCTGTCACGGTTTCAGAGGGACCACGTCTAATTTAAGCTCTGCCTTCGCGGTTCATGGCTGATCCTTTGACTGTGTTCAGTGTACAGTATGTCACAGGTGTCTCTCCCTTCATCCCCACCTTTATGTGAAAGTGTTTTCCTTAATCCAAACTCAGCTCTTTCTCAGCTCTGACTCCTTTTTATCTCCTTCTTTATCTTTGATTCAGTGGCACACCCCTCAGCAGATGTTCAATCACACATAAGACTCAAAGATGAGAACAGATGATGCTTGATTTTTCACTCATGCAGCTGTATTTTTATAAAAAGGAACAAGAAAAGGCACATTCAGATCAAAAATGAATCAACTGCTTTCACAAGATTTCAACACAGTTTTTCCTCTCGTACAGAGGTCAAAGGTAACTGTGGAGTCAGTGTGCTCTCAACACACTTACATTAGTTTCAGCTGATTTGTTTTACAGTATGCATTATGGAAATTATTGAAGACATTAACTCTTTGTTTTTGTTGTTTGAAGTCTTTGATTGTAGGAAAACTTATTATTCAAAAGGGATGGGTATTCAATCCAATCCATGGTTCAATCCATCAACATCATTGGCCTTTTTGCTTAACGGTTATCAACCCTTATCAATTCTATACATTAGGCTGCTTCCTCAGCTTAGCTCAGCATATAAATAACAGTTTTCCCTTCTGCTTGATGTTTTACATAGGAAGCTGTAAAACTGTACACGAAATTCACATTCAATACATTCAACAATTTATCCATCTCCTGACTCCCAAAGTATCAAAAATGGTCTTAAAACATGGCGCTAGCTTGATGCTAACATATACAGGAAATTGGGTTGATATGCTAGCAGTTAGCATACGTTGGTATAACTTTTTTTTATAATCAGAATTTTAACTTTCATCACAGGAGCATACCTCAACAACATTTGTTAAATTAAAAAAAAACATTTAAGAAATGTCATAATGAAAAGATCAATGTTTTCCACACAGGAAGTGCTGACTCATTTGGCATTACTACGGCAAGCTCAAGGCTCCAAACAACCCAAAGCGTTGCTAGGTGGAACACCTCAGTCAATAAAACATAAAACAATAACTCAACGTCACCTGATGTATAATTTGTACTTTTTTTTTTCTTTTTTTTTTTTTACTGAAGATATCCAAATCCATCAACCACTGTCATATTTATTTACTTCCAAACTAAAAATTTTAAATGTTGATGCAGACAATCCGACAAACTTTCTTTTTGTGTGGAAAATTCACAAAAGGAATTGATGAAGAATTGGATCTGGCAGTGGTATCAATGAAATCTTATTAATTTTCATCTCTATTTTTCAGCCAGACTTTGCTGTTTGTGTCAGACTTAAAAAACAGTCTCAGTTAAAATCTGAAGTTTAAACATTGGCTAGCTGTTATATGAATGCAATGTTTGCCTTTTTTTTTTACTCCCAAAAGCTACAAAGCAGATGCAAGCAGGATCTGTTTTCTGCACCTTCAAACACTAACAGTCATCAAAGTCTGCCTGGGGAGCCGTGGACCAAAGCATCCATGATGAAACATGGTTTACGTCTGATACTGGAGCTAACAGAATGGTCCCTGCAGGCTCTGCTGTTTGTTGTCACTCGAAACTCTCTCTCCCCCGCCCTGATCTCACAAACCCACTCATTCTCGTCTGGTGCGGCCACTGAAACCTGACCTCTCAGTAGACCTCTGGCTGTCTGCCACCATATCCTCAATAACCCGGCTCACTCACCTGTGTTTTAATATACAGTGTGTGTATATGTGTGTGTGTGTGTGTTTGTGATAGGGGAGGAGGCCCAGTGACATCACAGATGGATGAGATACTGTTCAAGTTGTCTGTTTGAAGAACCCATGAATAATGAGAGCAGTGTTTATATGCATCCACATTCATACTCATGAACATATCCACTCATCTTTGAGCGCCCAGTGTTGTCTGTGCATCACACAGACATGCTGAGTGTCGTGTTACTTTTCATGTGTGAAACAGTGCACCTTTGTGACGTTGCAGGTTCACCACCACCTGCCCTCAAACCTCTCTCTCTGGAGCGGTTTCTGTCTGAAAGTGCATGTATCAAAGATGCACATGGTGTCACAACATGAGAACTCCAAAGTCTGGCTGCAAGAGAAATAACCATTTCATATCAAAGCAAGTGTAACCCATTGTAAAAGTCTGCATGTGATCAGGCAGTCATTCCACACTCTGCATACCTACATTTTATCTGTATCAAAAAGGAAGCCTGGGACAATGTTTTCACACTTTTTGCTGAAGTAAGGTGAACTTGATCTGCTTTGTCTGATACATTTGTGCCAGTGTAAGGGCAAAAAAGCTTTTTCATTTGTTTTGAAGTCAAGGCAGGTGCTAATACATCTTTTGTCTATAGCAGGGGAAACGATAGAATAGACACAAAGATAATGTGCTCACGCAGGTATTTCTGTATGTATTATACTATATCTTTAAATAAATAGTGAAAGTTGTTTTGTACTAACACTTTCAGGGTTAAAGGCAGAAACTTCCAGATCTGTTCAACATTTTCTCCAACAGGCTCTAAGACTCACTGCAAACACAAATAGTGTTCATGGAGGGAGAGAGAGACAGAGGCAATTAGGTGAGTCTTCTATAATCGTTTCTGAGAGACAGTTAGGGAGAATTCAGCTGAACAGTGAAGCAGTAAACTTTACAAAACTATCACAATATATCATACACAACAAAAATATTGCTTTATCAATTTTTCTCCATATAGTGCAGTATGTGCATACTGTATACCGCAGCAACTCATGATGCTTTCTCAGAAAGAGGGTTTATAGCAGGGATGCAAATCTTACATCTTCTCTCTTTGAAATTGATGGAGATGAATTATCTATTACTTGCTCAAAACAAACAAAAGAAACTAGGATGTTTCATGCAACAAAAGCAATTCTCAATTTATGTTGTCTGATCACGTTGCATATTTTCTACCGTAACAAAATGGCTCAAAGTGACAGTAGTGCATAGCTACATATCAAATAGAGGCATGACAATGAACTGTCACGCTGAGTATCAACCTGCAGAGCAGCCTCATAAAAATAACCACAGCAGACAGACATGCTTTATACTTGTGCGGAGTCAGGCTCAATGTGATGGATGTTAAAGTGCTGCAACAAAAGAGCAGCTCCAAGAAACATCTCAGACTCAATAAGTCGTTTTCTGCCCACTTGTCGTCCTCACTGAGGAAAATGAGTGTGTCCTCATGGCCGAGTGTCAGTCAGGAGTGAAACCAGGTCACAATCAGTGGCAGCAGGACACTCACTCAGAGGCACTGATGTCACTGCTGTGCAGGGATGACTGATTTTTGTACTCTGGGAAAATCTCTGTACTGACCCACTGTCATTCTGTGCCAGCCAAAGTTTCTTGTCAAGTTACAAACTATAGCTCCATGTAACTACAAATGAATACACTAACTTGTCACTTTGCATTCTGTAAAGAGTTTCCTTGAACTAAAAAGATGTTGTGCCCGGGGTAATCTGCCCTCCTTGTTTCTCCAAAATGAATGCACACAAGAGTCATGTTGTTCTGATCATGGGTGATGGTGTTCATGGGAAACAGTGTCTTCAGCCTGGAGATACTCTACAGATTCCAACCAAAGGAGTCAGTACAATTAGCACCCATTAGATCATCCTCACAGTGCTTTAACATGAATCTGATTACTACAGCACATGCACTGGCTATTAGGCTGCACACCTCTGAGCAACCAACTGTCACGCTGGAAATCATCTACATACTAGACATTAGGATAGAACAATTTACTTGAATGGTGTAATTGCAAACATTTTTTTATATTGCAGCTGGATTTATTTTTCCATTATTTTTCCATTATTTTTAGATTCACCATTTTGTGTGTTGTTGATATCAGTTGCTACACTGACGGGGATAACATCTCTTCCAGGTGCATCTAAAAATTAAGAATATCATGAAATTTCAGAAAGTGAAACACAGAAATTATACAGATTCATTATACATAATGAATTATTTCAAGCCTTTATCTCAAAATGTTGATGATTATGGCCTACAGATAATGAAAACCTAAGAGTCAGTGTCTCAAAAAGTTAGAATATTACATAAGCTCAATAAAAAAATATTTTGGACTGAAATGTCTAGGCTCTGAAGTTTTGCTATTTTCTGACCATTTTACAGGTTTTCTCTCAGCCTTTGCTCCTCTCCACCCATTTTTGCTTCCATTCTACCATTTTTGCCACATAAAACTTATTTTTATTGATACTTGTTGCTGTTTTTGCCACTTTTCACCACATTTATTGTTGCTTTTACCAAGGAAGTTTTGACAATTTGGCTCTTTGGTTGAGAAGAGTTGAGTAACACTGGTATAAAGCATAAAATATCTACTGAAAAATAACTGTATTTGGTATTCTGACACATTTTAGGTTAAATAAATATTGCACAGTCTGAGATTAGAACATTGCATCAGGTCAAATTTTGATTTAATCCTCTTTGCAATAAATTGAAAAAGCCCTACTAGATACATACTTGGAATTGCCTGACACCTGATTGGTTGATAAATCATATGGCAAGAGCAGATCAAGAGATATTTTTTTGTTGTTGTTTTTTAATGATGAGAATTTTTCATCCAGTTTTCTGTATTTCTCTCTTGTTGCAAGATCTCTTAATATCCTTATGCTGAACCGTCTATACCTCTCATCTCTCCAGCAGCTTAAACATCATTTTTTTAGACCCTTTAGCAACTTGAAGACAACAGCTTTTGTAGCCTGAGCATCAGGCAACTTTCCCAAGCAGGTTGTTCAACACCATCAAACAGTTGTATTATCCCAAAGCCACTTCCTTGAGAACATTAGCTTGCATGTGGCTCAAAATTGTCTCACAGCGTTGGTTGAAAGCTACATTAGCGGTTGTCAAACTTTGCCTAATGGCCGTTATTATTACTGTCTGGGATTGAAATACTGCCTGATGTCTTAGAGGGTTTGTACTTATCTTTCCCTGCAGATAAGCATGAAACTTGAAGTGTTGAAGTGATAAAGATCTCCAGATATCCTATAATTACACAACAGCTCGGAACATAGCAGAACAATAATAAATCTACATTTAAAATCCCATCCTGAGGGTGATGCCAAAGGGGAACGGCTGCCATGTGATTGTGGTCAATCTTCTTTTAAGAGATTTTCATGCAGCAGGCTACAGAAACACACACACACACACACACACAAACATGCACAAGATTGTTTCCATTTGCATGGCTGATAATGTTAAGTGGTTGAGATGGTGGTTCCAAGCACACAGCAGATACTGCACCATCCTGAGGCACTCGGCTTAACGACGGCTCATCTGCTGGTAGCCCGAGCACTTAACTTGGAAGGGAAAGACCATTAGAGGCAATCAGGGCTGTCCTTTTTAATGGGCCGATCGAGATGAAATGGAGATGGACCTGTGGCCTAGTGGAAGAGTTAATGTACCGGGACACTCAAAGACGAGGTGATGAGAAAAAGTCAGGTGGAAGTGGTGTGACGGTACAGCTGTGGTTGAGGCCCCAACCCAAATGGAAACCAGGCTGTGGACTGGTTTTACATCAGCAGCTGGGAAGCCACTTATTGCAGTTTGTTGGAACCACTTATGCAGTTTTCCAGCAAATGTTTGTGTGCACATTTGTTTCTGTCTTTGATTAAGTAATGGGCACTTTAGGCCTGGAAAAAAATGAGGAGAACCTACAATACATGAGAAAGTATGGAAAGATTGTAGCTTACCTGTCGACCAATGTTGGTCCAGTTACTGAATAAAAGTAATATATTACTCATTACTCATTTGTCTTTTAAAAAGTACGAATATTACTTTACTTATTAGGCTCCCCACCAACAGTGCTATATTACACTAACTGATAGCACTACCTTTTTTGAGGACTGAAATAGAAGAGGGAGAGGATGCTAGAGCTGTCTGTCACTTCACAATTTTGATATTTATTATGTCTTGTTTTTTTTCTTGTACTATCTTTGTTTGTCAGTAAGATATTAACCAGCACTGCAGTACAGCGTAAACCTTTTTAAAATTTCTAACTGATTTTCACCTGCTTTTTGCCAAACCATGTGGTTGTGTTCCCCTTTATCTAAGTGCTTGTGGCACTTGAAGATTTCCTGGAAAATTTTAAGTATTCAGTTTTAAGTATCGGCCTCATCATACTGATACGATCATTGGTATTGATATATCAATATTTTAGATGGATCTGCCCACCATGATTACTGCTACTATTACCAGAAAGATCAAGGATTTTTCCAGAGAAAGCTTATCTTTTTAAACATTAACAGTTTAGTTTGTGCTGCTGATGTATTTATTAACATCCTGAGAGTTAGGTTCCAGTGACTTTCATATTTATTTACTCAAAAGTAACACATTTTTGATAGAAAATCTGTAAAGCTATATTTCATACATAGAAAATTCAAAGGAAGAATCAATGAAGAATTGGATGGGTAAGTGAAATTGGTATTGGTAATGATAAAATCTTATCAATATCCATCCCCAGTAACCCATTACTGCCCAACACTGTTGCTGATGGTTGTTGTTGTCTACATACAGTCAAAGTAAATATTGTCTCTAAATTGAAATACATTCCAAGCCGTCTGTAGCATTTCCCTCTCTCTTCTCTCCATCTTTCATCTCGCTGCATGAGTTGACACAAATGAGTCTGAGTCCTGCTGACAGCTAGCTGAGGCATCGTCTGATTGGCCAAATGAGATGAATGCATAGCCTATGTATTCAGAGTGCATCTTGATTGGTCACATTTTTGCGGCGTGAATGCAAGTGTTGAATTTCTCATGCTCTGTGTTTTAGACAGTCTTTGCATTGTCTTTGAAGTGTACGTTCATAAGGCAGTGATGGCGAGAACAGGTGCTTTTTTCCTGCCCTAGAGTCTTCTTCTTGTCTCGTTGGCAGACAGAAATAGTCTTCCTCTGCAGGTGGTTTTATAGGGAGGAACAGTGGCAGGCGAGCCCCCTCCTGCTCGATAATTACCTCAGCAGCAGCCGCTCTGGGTTTGGTGTGTGCATGTGTGGGTTTTGAGACCGTGCATACGTAGTTACGTGCACTTTCATGCCTGCGTGATCCATCTTAGTGTAAGTGTTTTCTTTGTGTGAGTGTGAGTGAGTGTGTGTTCTCTGCTGGGGGACCAGCGTGTCAGAAGAGGAGGGAGGGGGGGGGACCTGACCTTTTGTTCTGTTTGCTTAGTGGGCATTCCTCTGAGCACTGGCCCTCACCCAAATCAAATCCTCCAGCCTCCCCCTGGACTCAGCACAGTGCTGCCCCTGCAGACCGGCACTGACACACAATCACATGCTCCTGTCACCTTAATGCAAAGAATAATAGGAAACAGTGCAATGGTGGTTTAAATATGAGGTTGAAGTGTCACATAATAAATCATTAATAAATGATTGTTTTCACAGCCTCAGAACATAAAGTCTACTCTACTTCACCTCTTTTGGCAGCTTTGACTTTCTCGTAGTTATTGTCTCAAGGTTACGTTTGTTTGCGTCACCAGAAATGTTTTTCCTCTCTGTCTTTATCAGACTGGTCAGAGGTGCGTCTTACACTTGAGCATGTGTTTTGTTTTTAAGTTGGATGAGAAAATTTCCCTGAGACCTTGAATCAGCCTTAAGGAATGACTCAGTGACGTATTCGTAGACAATCCTTAGCTGCCAGGTTTCCAGGAAAGTGTTTTCACTCATCACAACATGTGATGATAGCGTGTTCGCATGTCGAGTGTTAGCCCTGTGGCATGTTCAGGAGACATGGGATGAATGACTCATATCTAAGCTCTGGATAGTTCTCTGCTCTCTGATAATGAGTGGGTCTTCTCTCCTTTAATTCAGGCGGATTTGTGCCTCGGAGTGATACTCTGAGAGAAAAATATGTCTGAGAAAATGGGATGTTGTTTAATCAAAGTTTGAGTGTAATACCAGTGTTTGTCCTTTGTGTGTGCAGGTCCTTATGGTTGAGGTGGTGTGTGTTGCCCCTTGCCATGCCTCCTGCCATGACAGACCTCCTGGACATATGGGCGGCCCACTCGCCCCTGGCTGGCCACGCTCTGGACCAGATCACTGTGGACTTTCTGCTGCCCACCGGTATCTACATCCAGATGGATGTTCCTCGAGAAGCCACCATTCAGCACATCAAACTGGTGAGTGGCACAGAGAACATTTGACTTTGAAGGTGTGGGCTCGATTTCAATCTATTTACTCCAACAACATCATTGTGTCTTGTTTTATTTTCCCATTTTGAGTGCCTGTTTCATGCGCATTGATAACCGAGCCTCTTACTCTGAAACAAGCTTTCGCACAAAGAAGAGAGATGGTAGGAATCAGAACTTAAAAACACTGGGGCTCATTCACAAATATTCACTCACAAATTTGCGCTTCAATCTTGAGTATGAATGTTTAACACACAAATCTGTGATTCAATCATGTTTCCTTAATGGAAATTATTCTTACCCTTCAAACAAATTAAGAACCTCCTCAGAAAATGTGTACACACAAATAATGAATGGCCAGCTTTCTAATATACTTGAAACACACTCTTTTAACTGAAAACATGACATATTAAAACCACTTTCAGTCAAAGAAAAAAGCCTTGAATACAGTTTAAGAATAAAAACCGTAAACTGACCATGTGTTACATGACCATGAAATTGATTCCTTTTGAAAATGAAAAACACTTTATCAATCCTAAAAGGAAATTTTCTTTTCACTCTTATCATACTTGCAATATTGAATCTTAAATGAAATACTTAGTTTAGATTTAAATGAAAATTTCAATGTGAAGATGTCACTTTTCTAATCTTGGTTAAATTGTTGACTGCTACCATCAACATTGCCATAAATGAGTGCACACTGAATAATGAAAAAAAATAACTTGCTTTGTCACATGACTTTATTCATTTTCTGAACAAATGATGCACACACAACTTCACTGTTGTCTCATACTTATTTTTTTGTTTGCAAAAAATATCCAGCAGCTGTTTGAATGTGTTGTGGTAGTGGTAATATGCTGAATGCACATTGCGTCCATAGGCCTCTCAATTTAGAATCATTCTGATTCACAAACATACTTAAATCAGTCAGAACAAAAATGTCTGGTATGCTCATGTCATGAATCTGACATTGACTTATTTTATGTACATTTTCAAATGAATGAGGCCCATTGTGAGAACATTGAAGTTCTGTGTGAGCACGCTCTAAATTTGTTGGAGAAATGAGATCAGCCCATATATAAACTACTCTTCTAAAATAATTCACAGATAGTTGACATAACATGATAAAGACAGGCAATTGTATTACATCATCTCATCCCCTCCCCTGCTTCAACGATGGAGTCACTCTGTGGGAAACTCTGCGCTCACTAAACTAATTTACTCGTGTCCTGGTGTTTGCCATTGTGCCTACATGCCTATTGTCCTAACAAGGAAGAACACAGCCTACACTCTGATACTTTTTAATACACACACACACTTACACACACAGCAGACACACAGCTGGTCAGTCAGACATTATCTAATGCCTGTTTTCACAGACTTGGCTGTTTCGAGCGGCTGGGTGTTTTTTGTTTGTGATTAACACGTCATCACACAAATAGCTCATGACATCATGCAGGACTGCAGCTGGTTTTGTAGAGGGGAGGTCAGAGGTCACAGGATGAGCACTCTTTATAAAAATAGCTGAGAAAAAGACTTGATTAATATGTTGAATAATACGGCACCAGAAAAGTAGAAAACACCTGTATGATTGGAGTTAAAAGAGCAAAAACAGCACAAATGTAGTTTTTTCAATGTCGAAGTTACCTAGTATCATTTTTATCATTATTTTATTAAAATAAAATTAGTAATGTGCTTTACATAATTCAATAAAGCATAGTATTAATGAAATAAAAAATGATTATTAAACCAAATCAAAGAGAGCATGTCAGCTTTGACTTGTTTGGCTGCCTGTTCCTCATGCTTTCCACTTAATCAAATAGGCTGAAAACACTGATATTACTCAGGCCCCTGATCAAATCAATTTGTTTATCTGTTTTGTAAAATATTTTTCATGCATGATAGACTTACACAAGTTTAATCTGTAATAGGTGGATTGAATTTATTGCCCCAATAAGAGCAGACTTTGTGTGACTCCTCCATCAATCACTCCTCTTTACTTTCCAAATGACACAATTTAAATGTAGACCCTATTGGTTCATTTCTACATAGTTTATTGCTTAATTTGTGTGATCTAAACACAAGTGAATGTTAAATGGTTGTTTGGAATGTAAACAGTAGCATTGAATGTGCACAATGTTATACATGTGGAAAGTGACAGATAGAGGAAGATATGCAAAATTTTACAAATATGTAAATGTAAAAGACTGGAAAAGGGCTCTATATAAGAAACAGTCTAATTTTATGTCATATAAAGAAACAGTCTTTCCAATGAAAAATAAAAAGTTACACAATTTTTGTACATATAGAAGTGAAAAAGATTTGTATACACTATATATACCGTGTAACTCAGGGGTATGTTTAACAGTGGGAGTAAGGACATTTCCACACGCACAATTTGAAGGGAGCATTTGGATTAAACAGCTGTGCAGCCTTAAGAAAACCACTAACTAGTAAGGCTAACTAGAAAAAAGGCTTCAGTTTGCCAGGGAGATGCAGATAGGACTCTGGAAGAATGGAAGAAGGTCATGTGGTCTAATGAGTCCAGATTTACCTTCTTCCAGAGTGATGGGCGCATCAGGGTAAGAAGAGAGGCAGGTGAAGTGATGCACCCATCATGCCTAGTGCCTACTGTACAAGCCTGTGGGAGCAGTGCTATGATCTGGGGTTACTGCAGTTGCTCAGGTCTAGGTTCAGTAACATTATGTTCCCAAAGAATGAGGTCAGCTGACTACCTGAATATACTGAATGACCAGGTTATTCCATCAATGGATTTTTTTTCTTCATATTCCAAGATGACAATGCCAGGATTCATGAAGCTCACATAGTGAAAAAGTGGTTCAGGGAGCATGAGACATCTTCTTCACACATGGATTGTCCACCACAGAGTCCAGACCTTAACCCCGTTGAGAATCTTTGGGATGTTCTGGAGAAGACTTTGTGCAGTGGTCAGACTCTACCATCATCAATACAAGATCTTGGTGAAAAATAAATGCAACACTGGATGGAAATAAATCTTGTGACATTGCAAAAAGCTCATTGAGACAATGCTACAGTGAGTGCGTGCTATAATCAAAGCTAAATGCGGTGCAACAAAATATTTTAGTGTATGACCCATTTTTGTGGTGCCGACTATTTTTTTCTTTTGGTCATACAGTTTATTTCTGACTGACTGACAAAGAAGTCACAATTTATCAACCGCAGCTAAAGATGGATTCACAGAGCCTTCAGGTTAATTTATTGGTTTGCTTAGTGTGGCTAATGTTAGTGCAGCTGATACTGCCAGCCTCCAGGTCTTTATTTGATACTCTAATTTCATAACAGTCTAGTTTTCAAAATATTAGAAAACAGCGTCTTTCTCCTTGTTGCTTGTTTACATCTGGGTCAAACAGCATTAGAGTGTTACAGCTGAGGCTACTCACCACACAGCTTTGACTGGTCGCAAGTGGCTGCACTACAGCTAAGAGACTACATTTGACCCAGACTTCAGGCTAAAATAATGCACATTATCAACTTGCTAAAGGTTGAGTAACTCCAGTTCTGACTATCAGTTGTGATGAATAGTCAGCGTAACAGGCACATCTTTAGTCAAGCCTGAGAACGTTATTTTTTTACAACTGCAATGAAATTAAATGAATTGTGCAGCCCAGGTTTTTATTTTTCCACTTACAACCTGCTGAAGTAAAGCGTTATTTTGTGTTTGATTTATGAAGCAGACACATGCTGCATTGAAATATATTTTCTGCACACAGAGACTATTTAGAAAGCCAGAGGGTGGACGTGTTCTAAATACCAAAGAAGAAGTCAGTCTCTGTGTGTACTGTCTGACATTTTCTGGAAACACTCCTGGATTCATCAGCCATGCAAACCACTCTAGGACACTGTCTACCCTGACATTCAGAGATATCTGATCAAAGAGGTTGTAGTTAGTTTGCACTGTTAAATAACAATTTAATTTAAGGGTCATGAAGTTTTGAGTGCATTCAAACAGGAGATCTTTAGATGCTAAGGGAAGCATATAAAAAAAAGCTGAAGATCAGGAGATTTTTCTGAGAGTTTTTATTAGACAAAGAGTCAGCAGGGTTATCAGTCCAGACAAAGAGTGCGATATTTCTGTGACATTTCAAGGCTTCAAAACTCTTGATTAATTATTAATACTCCAAGAGAAACACTGAATGAAAGTGTCTGTTTCATTCACTCTGAAAAACCAGATAAGATTTCACAGAAAGCACAAGTTTTCAAATGTTCTGTGTAACTGAAACTATCTGTTCGCATGGCTTTTAACGACCATTGGCATGGTTTTAAGCTGCAAGGCTTTTATTGGATGTTTTCTAAGAATGTCAAACAATGAAACCATTTATGCATTTAGCATGTTCTTTGTGGAGGGATATGCTCAACATCACATCAAATCACAGCTGATTCTGGAAGTAGGGTGTTTAAATTGGGGCCCATGTGTCCTGTTTGCTGTGTTTCACAACAGAAAACTCCTTATGCTGACAGGTTACAGGGACATGAGTCATATTATTCACGTCCTAATCATCTCTCTGAAAAGACGTGTCGTGACTCCTCTTTGATCCTGATTATGAAACTCATACTTGGGTAAATAAGTTACAAAAACACAGGTCAAAGCTGTTAGTTTTTCCCTGAAAATGTGTCACTTTTTGGTGTCATACTTCATGGCTGATCTGCACAAAAAGCACAGTGATGCTCCTGTTGTGGTGTCATGTAACACTTCTTTATCTAACACTTTCAAAATCCATCACAAAACAAGGATGCTGTTGATTCTGCTTTTCACCCAGTTCAAGTCAAATTGATCTAATTTGGTGTCCTTGGAGACGTACAAACACTGCTGTGGTTTTTGTAGTACAGAAGCACTTAAGTGAAACTCTCATTCTTCTTTCTCCTCTCCAGCTCTTATGGAAGCAGGCTCAGTCCTTCCCGCTGTTCCCCGCTCTGGGCGAGATGGAGAGCCACATGTTCGAGTGCGTCAACCAGGCAGCCGTGCACGAAGAACTGGAGGACGAAACTCGGCGTCTGTGTGACGTTCGCCCTTTCCTGCCAGTCCTCAAACTGGTGACGCGCAACTGCGGCCGAGCAGAGCGCCTGCTGGACTCTAAAATTGGCGTGCTCATTGGCAAGGGTAAGCAACTTCTGTTTGCCTCTGATAGAACGCAGCGGATTATCATGCGAGCTCTCACACACATTACTCCCTCCCTGATTGATTGGTTTACTGTCCTTGTTTGACACTCCCAATAAAGAAAAGCACTCACAAGTTGGTAAGTGGGACAGTAAATCTCCCCCTCACTCACACGTCCAGCTTTAAGCGCCTCTTCCAGTACAATAAGGAGCTCTCTTACTCAGCATATTCACCTCAGCTATCAGACTTGAGGCCCATCTGCTGCTGGCTCCTATCAGAGGTCCGGCTGTCTGATGGAGAAGCGTGAGCATCAACTGGACGTGTTCCTGAAATGTCTTCCATCACCTGTCACTTTATATTATCTCCTGTGACAATAAGGCTTTGGAGCAGCAGAGCGGATCGATCCATGCTGTTGGAAGCCAACACATCAGAGGTGACCAAACTCAAAATCATCCACTAACTTTTGTTTCTGTAAAAGAAGAGAAGCCCCGCAGAAAGAAAAGCCCATCAGAATCAAAATCTTTGGTATTTAGCTGCAAAGATGCTGATACCTCCGGCTGAACGATTATAGAAAAGAAGCAGATCTAATTTTTCTGACAGATATTGAAATTTCAATTCGATTTACGACTGTCCTCAAATCAAACTCTAGTGAAGTATTCACAATTCACAATAACATTTACAAACTTGCCATGAAATAACATCACACCATCGAAATCTCAAAAGCTGTTACTGTAGTTCACAGATGAAAACTGAAGGTAAAAGTTGTTTCCAAATGTACTCATGAACCAAAAAACATGTGAACATTCTTTAAAATGAGCCATCTTGTCTCTTGACTTTAAGAAATAATGTCGTGCAAAATATACTCAACTGTGTTGAGTTTAACAAGATAAATAAAATACGAAAAAATAAAAAAACAAAGTTAAATAAGTAATTATAAGAAATACACAAAATGTATGTGTAGAACAGCTGACACAACAGATCCTGGGTCAGTCAGGAGCAAAAAAAAATCACAGCTTTGGCGAACACATGATCATGATTTCTGAAATTGCAATTCTGATCAGAAAACAATAAATTGTTCACCTCCTACTGATGCCTATTTCTAAACACACACCAGTGTTCTGCCTCCTCTTCCCTCACCGTCTTATCCCTCCCCTGTGATTTGAGCAGCAGTTTGAGCATGGTGCTATTTAGTTGTCAACATACCCACAACTTCTCTGTGCAAGTTTTTTGCAGCAGCGTGTTGGTCATAGTTTTTAAACTCTCAGCATGTGCAACAAGTGCAAAAGCAGAGTGTGCATGTAGATAGGCAAGTCAGAATCTTTCTGCATAATCACAGCATCACAGATCTGTGAAAGCTGCTGCGAGAGCCTGTTTTCCATTTTGGATGAAAGAGAAAGGTGAGGAATGACACCAACATCACCATTGTTTTACACCAGTGCCAGTACGATTATTCTCTCGTGAGTTCTCACCAATACTGGGTACTGATACCACTGATACTGTAGATAAAGAAATATCAATTAGCACCGTAATCGATCGTTTTGAAAAAAGACTTATTTTCTAAAAAGGGCAGCACAGTCACTCTGACATTAAGTCCAAAACAAAAAAAATACTCTTTCTAAATTCACAATTCTTTTGCAATTAATTTTAAAAAGTGCAAAATGAAACTAACAACTATGAGTTCCAGTAATTTTTTAATAAACTGATGCGCAAAATAAAACAGTTTAACATCTAACTCTCCCTCAAAGGTGCAAAATTAAAGCACAAAATTAGAACAAAGCTTGAAGCTGCTTCGTTGTCTTATCATAAGTTGTTGTTTTGTTTGTTTGTTTTTTTTGCTCAGAGTATCAGTGGCTGGCATCGGCTGGTATCAGTCCATCACTGATACCTGAAAGTACCTGCCTATTCTCAGAAACAGTGATCAGAAACATTGCAAAAAATGTCTTCAGGAAATAAATCATCCTTACCATCAACTCAAAGGCTATTTTTAAATCAGATTTTTATAAGAATTATATTTGTTTATGAACAATTTCCGCATGCCTTTGTAATAGGTTTCTGTGCAATAGGTTTTTTTTTTGTTCTCAGTGATTCTGGCCCCTTAAGTCTTTTAACTCAGTATTAGTTTTGCATTGGCAAGGTTAAAGAAAATCCTTCATGACGATCAATCGAGCTTTACCAGCGTGAATCGTGATGCCATGTTTGCAGGCACACAGAACATTCAGCGGCGCATAAAGAGAAAAAGCACAAAGTTCTACACTCAGCTTTGATGTGATAGAGAGATCTCAGGAACTGTTTAGGTGGTGGGGTCAGAGCAGACTCTTCAGAGGGACGGGGATGTGAGCGGGGGGTCTCTGAGAGTAATTGAAGGAGACTCAGACGATATCGAGACTCTCTCCTGCAAGTTCCACTTTGCTCTTAAACGACCTTTGTGAGGCTTGTCAGACTGAAGTGGTGTTTTCTAGAGGAACCCCACTGGCACGTCTGGATGGTCGCACACACACACACACACCCACACACACTTCACCTTGCTAAGCAACTACTACATACTCTCATGGGTTTTATCCTTATAATGTAACCAACCTGCTGCACAGTCTCTCTCTGAATGTGGAGGGTCACATGAGTGTTAAATGGCTTTAAATGTCAGCATGCTGTTTTCATTCCCCAGAGTGTATTGTACAGAAACTTTGTGATAAACAGAGAAACAAAGGCTCAACAGGGAGCAGAGAGATGAGTGCGATAAGCCAGAGAGCTGCTCAAACCTTTGGCATTTAGCAGCAGTGTGAAAATGTAGAGGTTTTGTTTATAGACTACAAGTAAAATGTTCTTCACCTGATCCTACCTTTTGGAAAAACACAAAAGCTTCCATAATTCAGGCTCTTTCTCACTAACTATGTGTGTAATGATGGCTGTGCTTTAACACACATCCTTTCCTGACTCTCCTCAGGTCTACATGAACTCGACGGCATCAACGACCAGGAGGTGAAGGACTTCCGCAGTAAGATGTTTCGTCTGAGTGAAGAAAGGATGCAGCGAGTCCAGATGATGACGTGTATGGAGTGGCTGCAGTCCTCCTTCTCTCCACAGCTGGAGCTGAGCGCAGGGACGCCCATCACAGACGGGCTCAATGACCGACAGGCCGACCTCAAAGTCAGCATCCACTTCGATCAGTCTCAGGTGAGTCCAGAGTCCACACCTGTAGGAGCTGCTCAACGCTGCAGACTGTTGAATCACTTTTGGAGTCAGTGATGTGGTTGATTTTTCTTTTATTACAACAGTTTAAAGATTAACCCTCTGAATCCCAAGCAGTTTCTGTCATGTCAGGCTTCTGTCACATTTTTATTCTCTATGGTCTAATTTTTCTATGCAAAGTGAAGTCCTGCACCTCTAAAGATTTAGAAAAACCATGGTTATAGGCTGATTTAACTCAATTATGTCTTCATGGAGTGTAACAAAGTTTAAAATAAAACTATAAATCACTAGAATATATGAAGATGATGAGAAATTTATTTCTCTGATTTTGTTCAATAGAAAAAAATCTAAATTTGAAATTTGTGTATGCAAAACATTGTCAGGTACCCTCAAGCCTAAAGAACGTAGGAAAAATATTAGAAGTGCTACATTCAAAGAAACAACTAATTTGATGTTTGGAAATTATTTTACTCACTGTGGTCTCACTTATCTCTGTATTATGAAGTCCCACACCTCCATAGGTTCAGGTCAACCATAGCTAAAGTCATATGTAAATCAACAGCAGTTTAACATCATCACATTGCTACATTTATTACATCATTGTTACAAGCTATTTACTCCTTATTAAGGACTGACAGTGAGTCCTGTTACACATATGTACACAGTTTACAGTCTACATTGCAGACGCATCCTGTCAATCTGAAACAGTTTCTGTCAATAATGAAACAGAGTACTGAGCAGCTCTGAGCAGAAATTTTACACCTGTAAGACGAAACCATGGGAAGCGAAATTCAAAAGATTTAAGGCACAATTACAGGGTGTGTGTCCATCATTCAGGTCTTGTTGAAAGCATAAAGAAGTGCAGAATTATTTTTTTTTGTTTCATATTTTGTTTTATTTTCTTCAATTTTCAAAGAAGACATGAGAGTCAAAGCTACCCAAATGAAAGTTTTGGGTTTTTCAAGCCAGTTTAGTTACGAGCATCTTTTGATACATTCCAGTACCATTGAAAATGTAAGTAGCTGATTGAAGAATGACTATTGCACCAGTTATTTTTCATTGGACTGGACAAACAGTTTGTAAATGCCAGTCATTTACGAATGAGTGTTTTTTTTGTTTTGCTTTGGCTGGCGGGTTTGTGATTCAGAGGGTTAAAAAAAGACTGAAACTACACCAAATGAAAACCTCAATTTAAGTAAACCAGTATAACTATGAGGCTGCCCAACTGGGCAATGACACACAAGGGTGGGGTGAACTAGATTTGCACCCAGGGTATTTACTGAACCTCTCTGTCACCACTAGAAATTTCTGTTTTGACTACTGGCCTTTGAATATCTACAAGCTGCCTGTAAAAGTTTTCTTTGCTTTAAAATGTTGCACTTCAACATAGTGTGATAAATCCTGAGAACTCAAAAAACATGGTTTTTCAAAGTAAAAAGCAAAAGGAAAATTTCCCCATTTGTGGTGCAAAGAAGGCTGAATGCCTGTGCAGTAGATGTTAACAGTAGTGACAAAGCAAACAGCCAAGATTTTCTGATGGCACACGCAATGAGGACAATGCCACCCATCTTTTTTTTTTTTTTTTTTTTTTTTTTAATTCAGCCTTGGCATACATCGACGCAAACATATTTGGTTTTCTCAGCTTCTCTTTCTGCTCGTGGTTGGCAGCTTCACCAATTGCCACGTGAGTGAGTCCAAAAAGGAAGTCATGTGACACCACTATGTGGGTCAAAACCATCAGAGAAATTGTGCCGTCCTCCCGGACACACACTCACATTAGCATGGCAGCTCAGGGGACCGAGGAGGCGCTGATTGAAACGATTCTTCTCCTCCTCTGAACTCTGTGACTGTCTCCTTCCATCTGTCTTTGTCTCTCTCTCCCTCTCTCTCCTTACGTCTGTGAGAGATTTAATGTTATTTGATGATAAAGCAGATGGTCGGGTCAGTCCAGACCTCCTGTATATCGGTTTTGATCAACATCACAGGCACAGAGTTGCACAGAGAGCAGCCGTCTGTGCTGCTGTGCTCAGGTGCACACAGGCAGGAAGTCCTATTCAGAGTCAGTCACAATAAGCTTCATCATTGACAGGAAGTGTGGTGGTGTGCTGACCATTAGAGCCCGGGGACACATCAGATTACAGATGTTATTGGCTGATATGGGCCTATCACATGTTAACGTAACAAAATGAACACCTTGATTTGTTTTAAAGGAAAATGTGTCACCAAGTATCCAAGCTGAGTTCATCTCTGCTTTAAGGTTTTTTTGTACTGACAGTGCTGAGTGGAGCAAACACAGCAGACAATGTTGTGTGATTGAGCTGACTGATAAAGTGTTATTGCGGCTGTTTGATTTTTAGTCACATAAAGAGCAACATTAAAAGGATATTAATGTGGATTAATCACACTCTGATGTCACTGCACAAACAGCAGCTTAATAAACATGATAAACAGACCTGAATTTAATTTAATTGGCTTTAATTTCCTGGTGTTTACCTCCCTCCTTGTTCTCCATTTCTCCTGCAGCTGTCAGGATATGGTCATTCACACACATACACATACACATACACACACAATATATGTAGAGAACATTACAAACAGATGTGTTTAAGTACAATCTGTATCAGTGATTTAGGCGTCCCCTGGGACAAATCAAGTTTACTGAATTGAATTGAATTGAATGTTCTCAGTTTAATATCAACCTACTCCCAACTCTGTTTTAGAGGGTTTATGAACAGCTCAGATCTCATTTCTGTTCAGTCTGTTTTGTTTTCTTGTCTGTGTCTTGGCTTTAATGCCTTCATTCAGGGGGACAGGGCAGAGACAGAGCAGGAAACTCTCAGGGTGAGAGCGTGGAGGGACGAGCTGGACAGGGGTCTCTGACTGGACTCAGGTTGACCTTTTAGGGCGTGTGACTTTACTGCTTGACCACACCGACACCGATCAGTCATTTTGAAACTTGATGTGATGAAACCTTTTATTTCTGTGTAATTTTGCATACCAAGAAGCGAGGAATACGAGGAAGCAAGAAAGGGGGCTTTTTTGTGTCAAAATGTTGAACTTGGTATTAAACCATACGCTGTATAATAGATGGACTTGGTCTCCATGACATCACTCATCTGTTTCTGAAGCTGAGTTTTGAAGCAGAACAGTGGGCACGGCCACAATGGAAATGGGACAAGTGACAACTCCGTCATGTGATCTGAGCTGTGCCTCTGATTGGGCGAGCTTGGGATCTTAATATCTTATAAACTGCTGAGGTAGAAAAAAATTCACCCGCCGTTCAGTGTGGGACGTTAGCAAAGTCAGCGTTTCAGATAGGAGACGGTTCTTGTACCAGGCTGTGGACATGTTAAATTCTGCTCTGAAAACAACTTTTTTTAGCTTGGTATGTATGTGACTTCCAGTACTTCTGGAGCCTCAAGCGGTCCCTCGACAAAACAGCAGATTTTAGCACTTCTGCATTGTCTCATATTTCAGCTCACCTCTTGTATTAACCATGAAGACACAGGAGGTGTGTGTGTCTGTAATGCAGTCTTTTTTTTATTTATTTGTATGATCAGTTTTGATCAATGAGGATTAAAAATAAAGCCTTTAATTCATCAGATTACCTTTAAAATCCATTAAAAGGGCTTAAATCAGGATTGTATCCTTGCATAATATTGGCATTATTTCAGGACCCAGGTCAACAAAAAGCTGACACTTCAGGAAGCTTGGATGTAAGAAAAGTCTTACAACACTTGTGGTAGTGACCATTAAGTCTATTTTGAATTGTTCTCTGTGCCTAATATTCGATCCAGTTACATGTATCTTATTGAGACACTGTAAAAACACTCAAAACACTTGAACTCGTCTGTTTTATGCAGAAAATTGGTAAATACAATGCCACAACCACCTGTAGTGCACACAGGCATGAAGGAATAGTCGTCTTAGTGCAAAAGCACTGCAAAGTCTTGACCATATCTTTCTTTACAATGCTTTAAAGTTTCTGTATCAAAAGACAGCAGGTTGGTTTGAACTTTGTTTCTCAGAAGATGTTTGTACTGAATGTCCAACTCCAACTTTTAAAAATGTCCAAGGCTCAGAAAAACAGGAAAAATACTTTGAGTGGAGCCGAGTGTTGTTGGTGTTTCATACCCTTATAATGGATCTATTTTATGATATGAATTATTCATGGATGCCAATTTTTCAAACCTACAGGAAATTCAGATTTCATCTCAGGTCCAAGGTCAGCGCTATGCTATAAATAAGAGAAAATAAGAGGAAGCAGTGAGCTGGAGTGAAGCATTCAGAACTGATTAAAGGAATGTGTGGAGGACTCACATCAGTGTTCAGGCGTTTTATGCTCAGTCTGAATAAAAACAGAATAAATGTGCTTTTTTTATCGCTGCTTGTAAAAGGTGGAGGTTATTTTTCGCTGCCATTGTAAATCTATTTGCTTTCCTTGAAGTCTTTTCTTTTCATGCCTTTCATCATCATTTTGTCCAGATCAGACGAAAACCACCAGTTTTTTATGATCTCAAGTCTTGTCCTTTTATCATTTTCACAGCATCAGAGTTTTGATGTGGATCGGCTTTTAACACCAGAATCTTTTGCTTGTATGTTTTTTGCCCCAAAGGACTCAGCCAGTGTGATGGTGCCGTCATCCTGCACCCCCACCGAGCTGATGGAGCAGGCTGTAAGGAAGTGGCTGACCACCCACGGGCCCGAGGAGGAGGCATGGAGGGGTCAGTACGTCCTGAGGGTCAGTCACTGTCTGGAGTTCCTGTGTGGAGACCATCCCCTCAGTCAGTATCAGGTGGGTCACTGTGGATTTGCTCATGTGTCTCATTAATGATGAAAGGTGAATTGGTATCAGGTAAGCCAATCCTCTGCAGTCCCTCTTCTGCAAAAATCCTGCAGGTGCTGAGCTTCTAAATAGCATGTGAAGCTAAAAGGTAAACATGAATGACCATCACAAAGTGCAGCAGTCTCTGCGGATAAAGACAGGTCAAAGGTCAGGTTATCTGTGCAGACACTGAGATCAATGAGGGTGGCAGTTATTCAAATTTTAATTTGTTTTCCTATAGTGCATTATGTTCAGATCAAAACTTTATTTATAATGCACTTTTTATACAATATGTGTGGCACAAAGTGCTACAGGGATGAATGGATCATAAGGCTCCTTAATTTGAATGTAAACAAGCAGTTTTCCGTCGATCACTTGTAAGGTCCAGCAGGACAAGGTCTTCCAAGATTAATTTGATGTATGCTCTAAGATCAAACACTACAAACCTTTACAAAAGGATCTGGACCTAGTCAAAGGCTGTCCAAGCTGATGCTCAGCATTTCAACAGAATCAATCAAAACACCATACTCAGGGGTAGTGTCTGATGTTGAGAGATAAAAATATGGAACCAAAAAGGTATGCTCCTCCCTTTTTAGGTCAAATGAAAACATCTACACCTCGATATTTGATATGTAATTATAAAACTTAGCTTTATCCTACTCTGCTTCCATAGGTTGCATGATTTAATACAGTTTCTGAAAGATAAGATGCATTTTTTCACCAGCAAACGAGTAATTATGTCTGAAACTATTTGGATCTGTGTTGTGAAGGGCTTAGGTTTGATCTGTGTCTTTTTTCTCTTGTTTGCAGTACATCCGCACTTGCATGCAAGCCAAGGAACCTCCACGCCTCACGCTGGTTCACACCAGTACCGTCAAGGCCATGTTCGACAAGGAAATCTCCACCATCGGAGCTGTGGTTAGCCGCAAGTCCTCCAACCCACCTTTACCACTACCTCCTAAGAGAAGGGTTCCCACGGTCAGTCAGCTCGCATGTGTCGCTGTGTGAATCTGCTCATTGCTTGTTTTCTTTTTATCAATATCTGTGGTTGCTCTCACCACATTAGTTTTTTTTAAGTTTGATCTATAATCTTTTTTCTGCACTGAACAAATATACGAGTGAAGAAAGTTGCTACAAGTCACTTAACGCTTTTAAATTAAATCCAGCAACATTTGCGTAAGATCTAAAGAGAAAGGGGAGGAATGTTTTAGTAGATGAAGTTTTTTCCAGAGCCGACTTGACCTAGAATTAAACAAGAATGCTTTTGAATCCTTTGCACCCAAAGACAGTATAATAAATGGACTTAGTCTTAGTGACATCACCAGTCTGTTTCTGAAACAGAGTTTTGAAGCTAAAAGGTGGAAGCAGCCATATTGGAATTGGGGTGGGCTGGAGTCACCACACTAAAAGCAATAGAGCGCCTGTCAGTCACGTGAGCTGAGCTGTGCCTCTGATTGGACCATTTGCATTCCCAATATCTTCTGAACTGCTAAGTTAGAAATTCACTTTGGCAGATTTTAGCACATATGCATTGTCTCATATTTTCTGACTTGAGGTTGCCACTTGATTGTGCCTCAGGGTCTGGTGGCCTTAATGAGTATTGCAACAAGGGTAGTCAAAATGAGGTTAGAAAACTCTTTGGATCCTGGAGTTCAATTGCTCTTCCATAAGTACAGTAGGGGTGGGGGGGTGTCCAATGTTAGCACTTCTGAAATTACTTCTTTGTGTTCTGCCTGCAAAAAGACTTTTCTCTGGTTAGTTATTTTTACTTAAACATGCCAAACAAAAATTTGTAAAAAAAACTATCCAATGGAAAATGATCCATTTCTTTATTTAAGATAGTAAATATGGGTTGCTCATAAGAAACATTGTCCTGCGTGTTTGATTTTTTTTTTTTTTGCATTATCTGAGCTTAATTGTTGAATGCGGGCCAGTAATAAGTGTTTAACTTTCCTAACTGATGATTATCTCCCTGGAAAGGCCAGAGTAGATTCTCATGTATTCTCAGTAACACCCACTTACTGTAATATCCGTCCATGTTTCCTGAGTAATGTTCACGCTTCCTTAACAGCTTCATGGGTAGATTGCTCTGAAGCCAGCAGGTGTGGAGGTTTACCGAGCAAACATGTCCTCTGCAGCTGCCACCTGTCTTTTCAGAGGCTGTGGGCTGAGTGTATCAGAGCAGACATGCGCTGCCCTGCCAGCACGCGCCACGTTGTCAAAAAACAGACCGCCTGTCACTGCTGCTGCTGCTGCACAGTGACATCACACCACAGTGTGCGCCCACTGTTAAGATGTCAGGTGGAATTAAATGGGCTTCAGATGAATCATTGGACAGTTTTCTTGCCTCAATTGTCAGTCATAGTCCTGAAACTTCTTTTGATGTGTTTATATTAGGGCTGGAAGATATATTGTTATTATATCATATTGATATCAAGAATAGGACATGTACATTTATTAACATTGTAACGATGTAGATTTTCTCAGCTCACTCTGCATGTGAAGCTCAGACAGTCGCATGATTTTTGGTGACTTTCAATTAATGTTGATGACTGGCAGTGAGCTCTGATCCATCAACCTTACTTTCCACATCCTGTTATATTATCATGCTTTTATTTTTCTGAAAAATGCTTAGTTTTCTCTAATCTCATAGTCATATTGTATTGTATCGATATCTAGATATCTGGCATTAATATCAAGATATGACATTTTGTCCATATCGATCAGTCAGCGCACAGAAATGAGCAATGAATGCTCCTTTGAGGATGTTTTAATAAGTATCTTTATCTTAATGGAAAAGGAGAAACTTGGGCCACTATCCCCTCTTCCTTGGATATTTTTTATTTATGTTTCTCATCCTTTCCTCACAGTTTTTTTTTCAGTTTCACCTGAACTTGTGCCATCTTATATTACTCCTTTAATCCCTTTTTATCAAACACTTTGCAACAGATTCAGGTTTTTTGCTGCAGTGCAGAGTTATTGTGTTATTAGAAAGAAACAGAAGCAGACAGAGTCTCGTCTCCCTGTGATAGTGACTCTGTGTGTGACAGGAAGCTAGATTTATTTTCAGGACAGGAACCTGTTATTCGATGCTTTGCGGTCGTGCAGGAAGACGCCTGGCTGATAATCTGTCAAACAAAGCCAGAATAGAAGAGAAGGGTGGGTTGTTTGTTGCGTTGATACTGCACAGAAAGCTTTTGTGTCTGCTTGTAATTGTAGTGTCAGACACACATACAGTCTCTCGCCGACAGAGGGGCAAATCACACACTCTCATGCCCACACAAACATCTAAACACATCCATGCTCACAAAGGCAGAGACAGCAAACAGCAGGAAGTGTGCCAGTTAGTCATGTTCATACACTCCAGAGGTCATGTGATGCTGTTTTTCCTGCTGACTGCTGACCCTCGCAAATCCACTTGGCTTGACATCGCAGTGACCTGCCTGACCTCGCTCATTGTTTGTGTTTGTGTGTGCGTGTGTGTATACACGCTGGGAGATTGGTGTGTGTGAAGGAGCAGCATGTAGGCGTACATACTTTTACAGTGCGTTGTGCTGATGTTGCTCACTTAGGTTTGTCTTTTCTGTCTCCTCTTCCCTCTGCAGCAGGTACAGACGTGTGTGTGGGATGTGTCAAGCCCGTTTAGGATAGTCCTGCTGAAAGGCAGCAAGGTGAACGCAGAGGAGCATGCTAAGGTAAGCCCATGTTATGTTTACATGCATAAAACAGTCACTCATCTACATGATAAAACATCACTATCCACAAATAAACCTCAGCCACTCTAATAACTGTGATGCACTGATTGAAGGGGGTTCAGATAAGGTTTTCTTTGTAGCTCTGCACTAATACGACTTAAAAAACTGTTTCTTCAAACAGATGGCTATTTAAAAGAATATTTAACAGTACTGACACACTTCATCTTTGGTCCTCTGTCTGCCCAGCTATGATGCTATAGGCTACTACAGACAGCTCCAAGAGTAATACTGTATTGACCCAAATGAAAGACATCTGCTTTTACATCTGAAAATGTGGGATTATTGCATGTTCTGGGTTAAATGATTAATGCAAATACTTATTTACATCAGTGCACAAAGCTACTTATCTGTAAAGTGAGTTTACCCCTCATTACTGAGGCCAGATGTTTCTTAAAGCACCATCAGATGGGTGGAGAGAGAGTGATTTTCTGGATGAAGTTACCCAACATAGGCTGAAGTGATCAACACCTTATGCAGATTTAGGATGCCAGATTTAAGGCTGTGGTGATCAACCAATCAGCAGCTGTCACTGAACTGAAATACATGTCAGAGGGACCAAAATAAGCTGTGACATAGTTTTCTTATCAGCTGATTGCCTTTTCGGGGTTGGAGCTTGCATTAAACTCAAGCAGCATAAGCAACTCTACCTGAAATTTCTCTTGTTGGTACTCTAAACTGCAAGAAAAAAAGTTCCCACATCAAGAGTTGTGCGTAAGAGGGGAACTTGTCAAGATTGAGGGAAATTCCTGTAAACTAAAACTGCTAAGAAACGGTTATTATGTCAAACTGACTGACTTATCTACATCTTATGGCAGCCAAAGTGCAGAGGTTTGCTGGTAAATTTTATGATTTTGGACAAACATCTTTGAATTGGGTCCTGAATATAATGTTTATATAATAAGAATGTCAGTAAGCAATGTGGATATAATCTGTGAAGACAGTGTTGGCAAATAAATGACCTTAATTTGTACATGTGTCAGGGCCCTGTTAGAGCTTGATATGTAACAATAATCCAAAATGTAATAACAGCAATAAAATGCAATAAAAATGTAAAAAAAAACAAAAAATTTAGCAATAGCATGATAATGTAACAAAAGTGCTAAGCCCAAAATGTAATTAAAAATCTGAACTAAAACCCAAAATGCAACAAGTTGATACGTTATGGATAAAAAATGTATATGTTTTGAACTCTGCGCTTCTGTTATATTATCATTCAATCAGTTGTTACATTTCAGTTTTATTACATTTTGTGCATCAAGAAAAATTGCAGCTGTACTAATCCAGTCCAAAGAACATCTTCATATAGTCTAAGATTGTGATTCTGATAGAGCAAGAGTTGTTTTTTTGTTTTTTTTTACAATCTTGACTGCATGAAATGTCGTCTAACTGTGATTTTTTTATTTTAAAAGATGTGAAAAATGAATTTACTTCAAAGGTGTTCAATATTGCTTCTGTTTTATAATTATTTTTGGATAGTGTAGTTTTCTGCATAAAACTAAGACTTCGGAAAGATTTTTTTTTTAATTTAGTCCTGAAGAAAAGGGGTAGGGGTGGGGTCTTATAACCAGGTCAAAGTTTTATAAACTGGGGATTTGGAGAGAAATCTGCTCGACAAACTTCCCTAACAAACCCTCCTGATGTCACGCAAAGCTTTGTTTTCAATTTTCAATGTTCCGTGCAAGAAGTTTTCACTGATACGGATCCATATCGGCACAGGCTATCTGGTCTGAGCGATACAGTCTCCGTAAAACTCTTATTAAACTTAATGTAACTGTATAAGTGACTCATATCTTCACAGTGTAATGATGCTGAAACATCAGACATGTAAGATATAAAGAAAAGCCCTTATAGCTCAGTTTATTTTATAGTGTTGAAAAACTTACACAAAATCCAGATTATGATTCTACAAAAATGTGCTTTAACTCTTTACCCCTCTGTGTCGTCGTGTTGAAAAAACTATTTAGCCCATCAGAGTGAGTCACTCTGTAAGCTCGGTGAACTTCCTTCCTTATTACGCTCGTTTCCATGAACACAGACACTTAAAGTTTTGTGAGTCACCTTTCCAAATAGTGTTCCTCTGTCTGAACATTAACTATATTCATCATGTGTTGATAAAGATGCCCTCCAAAAGCTGGATTTTTTTCCCCTGCTGTTGAGTGTTGCTAACTAGATTCTTTTGGTTTCATAAAATAATGAGTTTGAGGCTGAGAGCTTCCAGCAAACGACAGATCCTGTGTGTAAAACTTTGTTTACAAATAATTTTATTCACAATAACTTCACAAATTAAAGAGAGGGTGTTGTGCTTTTAGTTTAATTCTGTCCTTCTGGTACGCTTATATAAGCTTTACATGAGTTACACTTAAAAAAAAACTACTTTTCTCAAACTGGTGTTTTCAAAAGCCCACATTTAAGTCTCCATCTAAAAGGCTTCATTTTAGCCGCTGTCTCTTTCAGGGTCTCCGTTCCACAAACCCCCTTCCCTCTGATTGGCTAGCCTTCTAGAGGTCTCAGAAATGGGTAGACCTTGGTGCTTGAGGCCCACTCCTTCAGTGTCTCATGAACCAGTCAAGAGATCCTTATGTGGTTGTGAAGTTCTTGTGATATTTTTGTAGTTGACTGTTTTGATCAGTTTCCTGACAGATTCAGAGATATCTACAAAACATATGAATTGGTAGAGGTATGAAAGTCTGCTTGTTTCGTCTGAACATCCAGCATTTTTTATTTTATTTCCATTGATTTTTTTTTTTTTTTAAATATTAGAAAGTGCAACACACCCTCTTTAAGTTTGGTTGGGCTGGAAAATAAAAGCAGACAGACTTTTAACTGCTGTTTTAATATTGTCCCTTATTCTATTGCTTTTATGTTGCTGTTTTTAACTTTATTTTGTTTTTTATGTGTTTTTTACCCTTTGTAAGGCGACCTTGGGTGTCGTGAAAGGCGCCTTGAAATAAAATGCATTATTATTATTATTATATTATTATTAAAATAAACATAGACTATGACGTTACATGCAGCTTTCCCTCCTATCTCCCCTCTCATAGGTCCAGGTGAGGGCGGGGCTCTTCCACGGCACTGAGCTGCTGTGTAAGACGGCGGTAAGCAGCGAGAGCAATGGACGCTCAGACCACACGTGGAAAGAAAGCACGCTGGAGTTCGAACTGTCCGTCTGCGACCTGCCACGCATGACCCGCCTCTGCTTTGCCATCTACGCTGTCATGGATAAAGTGAAAAAGACCAAGTCGACCAAGAACGCTCACACAAACAAGTACCAGACCATCCGCAAAGCAGGGAAAGTGGTAAGAAGCAGCGCACCATCTGCAGGAGGTCAAATACGGACAGTATTTTTCTGATCTCACAGGCTGATGACTTATTTCTCTCTGTTTGAGCAGCACTACCCCATCGCCTGGGTCAACACCATGGTGTTTGACTATAAAGGTCAGCTGAAGACCGGGGACATCATCCTGCACTGCTGGTCTTCATTTCCTGGTACACACAGAAATGACACGCCATGTTTACTTACTGTATCTGTAACTTCAGTTAACAAGGAGTGAATTATCCTCTCAGTGATCACAACTTTGTTTGCATGACACACTTTAAACACTGAGACATGCTCTAAGGGCTTTTCCAGAGTCTTATTCATTCATTCATTCATTCATTCAATCTGCTCACACACCACATATATAAAGCAAAAATGGATGCAGAGAAATGTTGGAATACAATTGTGCTCATAAGTTTACATGTACTGGCAGAATTTATGATTTCTGTTCCATTTTTTTAAAGATTGTGAATGATAACACAAAAACTTTTCTTTCTCTTGTGGTTAGTGGTTGGGTGAAGCCATTTTTCAACAAGCAACTGTGTTTACTCCTTTTAAATCATGATGACAACAGAAACTTGTAAAATGACCTTGATGAAAGTTTACACACTCTGGTGATTTTGGCTTGATAACGTGCACACAAGTTGACACGAATGAGTTTAAATGGCTACTAAATGTAACCATCCTCACCTGTGATCTATTTGCTTGTAATCAGTGTGTTTGTATAAAAGCCCAGTGAGTTCCTGAGCCTCTGACAGACACGTGCATCTTTCACTCAGTGCTGCACTGACATTTCTGGATTCTGAGTCATGGTGAAAGCAAAAGAATTGTAAAAGGATCTGTAGGAAAAGGTAATTCAACTGTATATAACAGTAAAGGCATCTAAAAAGATATCAAAGGAATTGAGGATACCTAAAAGCACTGTTCAGACTCTAAACAAGAAATGGAAAATGAGAGATTCTGTTGATATCTAACTACAGTCAGGTAAACCAACAAACGTTGTAGCTACAACTGCCAGGAAAATTGTCAGGGATGCAAAGAAAAACCCACAAATAACTTTAACTGAAATACAGCACTGAGTGAAAAAAATGTGGTTAGGCTGATTCAAGCTGCACAATAAGGAGGCACTTGAGGAAAAATGGGTTGCAAGGTGGAGTTGCCAGAAGAAAGCCATTTCTACGCAAACGGCACAAAGTATTCTGCTTATAATACGCCAAACGACACAGAGACAAGCCTCAGAACTTCTGGAACAAAGTCATTTGGAGTGATGAGACCAAAATTGAGCTTTAATAAATGTTGATCTGGGTAATTTTGGAAGTTTCTGTTGTCATTATGATTTAAAAAGAGTAAAAACACTTGTTTGCAAATAAATAGCTTTAACCAACCGCTAACCATGGGTGAAAGAGAAGTTTAGTATTATCTTTCATATTTTCTGAAAAATGGCCAAGAAATTATAAATTCTGCAGGTGTATGTAAACTTATGAGCACAACTGTGTGTGCAGGATTTGTATGAAAACAGGTTAACGTGAACAGGCATAAGGGTCACGGTCATTCTTAAATCATCTTGAAATTATTCCAGGTCTGTGCTCCATGATTAGTTATCCCTGCTTCCATTTATGCTCTTACTCTTGGAGCTGCCGCTGGGTCTGCCTCATATGTCCTCAGGGTCCTTCATGGCTCATAAGTCACAGTCAGAGATGTGTTTAGGTGCAGGGCTGATGCACAAGGAGAGAAATGTTTAAGATTCCAAAGCTCACTTCTTCTCTGTGCGTTCTGTTCTTGTTTTTTACTCTCCAGATGAACTTGAAGAGATGTTGAACCCCATAGGAACCGTTCAGACCAACCCGTACACTGAGAATGCCACCGCACTGCACATCCACTTCCCAGACTGCTCGTCACACCCTATCATCTTCCCTCCTTTCGACAAGGTCAGACGGCTGTCATTGCACTCAGTCACCTCCAGCTTCCATCTGGATACGCCAGTTAGCTCTGTAATTTCTGCAGGCATGTTAAAGCTGCCATGATAGAGCCACGACTAAAACTTATGTTAGACCATTTCATGTGGCCTCTCTGGAGCTTTTCCAACAGACTTCGCTGCAGTTAAATGTGTCATCACGGTGGAGTAGTGCTCTTCATAATGGTTCCTGGTGATTAAGATGAAGTGGTGACTTTTAGCAGGAGAGGATCAGGACGTGCTCGGCCTGACTAATACCATGTTCATACTCTTTCTTACAGATCCTGGAAAAAGCTGCAGAGATCGCCCGAGCAAGTGACTGTGCTCCTATGGTGGGTAGATGTGCAAAACTATAAGTAGACAAAGAAAATAAGGTGATGTGTTTGTTGAAAGTTGGGTTTCTGCTTCTCCCACCTTCTCACACACACACACACACACACACAGGCTCATACTTCTACTATAACGGCACACACTGCTTGTTTCCTTGGAAACCTATTGTTATCACTTAGGCAGGGTGTAGCAGCAAAAATGTTTCAATCCCCTCCAATACGGGAAAGCTGCTAATCAGATTATTGTATGTTTTCCTGTCTAAGCTACGAACCCAGGGTGTGTTACAGGCAGTTACATAATCCTGTGTTATGTGGAGGGCAAGTCTGAACGCACCCCGTTACTGTGGGTGTGTGAGGTTAAACTCTGGGTGAGCATCAGCCTCTGAGCATGTTTATTTTTACTGAATGACAATACGAACATGAGATTAAACACTGATGTATTTCCATATCTATTAAAGCGTCAAAAAGTTTGACCTTCCATCTTTTTTTACTTCAGCAGATCATTTCTTGCTAAACATTTACTTAGTTGGATGTTTAAAGCATTTATTTCCTGTTATAAATTGGACAGCTTACAGCTTGTAATTAAAAGAAACAAGTTGATGATGTTAGTGTTTGATTTGTGTGTTTTGGTGAGCATCACACACACCTGGATACTCTGGTACACTCCTGCCATCTTGTGGTTCCTCTCTGTGTCTGCGTCCTCTCCCTGAAGTCTCCACATTATTCCCTCACACAAACAGCCCACACAGACTAACCGTTGTCTCCCTCCCCCTCCTCCTCCTTCTTCTTCCTTCACCAGGGTCGTGGAGGTAAGAAGTTCCACATCGAGCTGAAGGAAATCATGGAGCGTGACGCGCTCTCTCAGCTGTGTGAGAACGAGAAGGATCTGATCTGGACACTACGCTATGACTGTCGGGAAAACTTCCCTCAGTCGCTGCCAAAGCTGCTACTCTCCGTCAAGTGGAGCAAACATGAGGACATGGCCCAGGTAAGCAAGGGAGTGAATTTTTTTATGCTCTCAACCAGAACAAGACCAGTGAGGTTATATTATCTCAACAATTTTAATTCATGACTGAGCACTTTAAAACTGATGTTATCCACTTTATGTATCAGGATTGTATCATGTTTGTGTTTCTTCAAGGTTTTAAAGTCAAAAAATGTTAGTTAGAGATTTTTTTTAATTTTCATTGTAAATTTTTTATTTTATATATATACCTATTTTTCATTTTAATTGTGTAATAGAACCAGGCCAGTGTTGAATGCAGAGTTGGTTGCGACAACAGCGACAGTTACAGAGCTTGCAGAATATGAAATAGTGGAAATATAATAGTTGTCATAAAAAAACATATGTCAAGAAAACTAATCTAAAACATTGATAATTAAAAAGTACTTTTTGATGATACTCCTAATTTTCTAATACTACTGACAATCGTGAAGATTTTAATGACAATGATAAATGGTAAATTTTCAAATTAAAGCTCCTGTCAGGAGGTTGTAATGATTGTGGAGCATACTGAGGTGAATGAGGATGACATTGTATAACCTACAAAAGCAAATGGTACCATCAGAAGCAAAACAAACTACTCCTTTATTATGATCCTTAAAGCTTGAAACCTCAGAGAGGGGGGGTAGGTGAACAGTCAGCTATTCACTGAGCACTCAAAAAATATTTCATCTCACATTATGTTCAGCAAACCCTCACAATGACAGACACATAAAACTTGTAAAAGAAAGTAGGGATGAGATTTATCTTTGGAATAATCAACCCATGTAAGTACCAGATCAAAATAAGCTCAGCAAAACAAATGTTGAAGTTTTTCCAAAGGGAGCGCTGAAGCAGTGATTACTGAAAGTCTCTAAAAAAAGCTCAGATGCTTTTTTAATTTGTTTTTTTTTTCCATTGATTTAATAAATATTCACATTTTATTGGATTTTATTGGACACCTTCATGTCTCTTCCCTAACATTGTGCAGTTTTAATTAGTTACTTGCCAGATTATGCTCTTAAGATGTTGTATTGGTTTGGTCAGATGACAATAATGGTCTTTATTTGGACTAAAAGAAAATTGAGCACAAATCTCTCATTTATAGTAATGCCAAGAATTTGAATACAGTTTAGATTTTGGTATTCAAATCAGACATTGAATTAAAAAGCTGGGGATGAAGATAGCCTAGTGGTTTTGGTCACACCCTGTGAGGTTTGCCCTTGAGCTGCTGGTCTGGGTTTGGTCTGTGGCCTCTTTGCCCTATGTCAGTCAGCTTTCTCATTCTTTTTCCTACTCGTCCTCTATCCCATTGAAGATGTGAAGAGTCCAAAATCTAAATAAAAAAGTGTTAATGAAAATAAGTAAATTAAAACAAGTGCAGATTGCCAAAGGAAGCTAAAATAAGATTTTGAAATGACCTAATTAATATTAGCAAGATGGCTATCTATCTATCTATCTATCTATCTATCTATCTATCTATCTATCTATCTATCTATCTATCCATATCTCTATCTATCGATCTATTGAACTGTCTATCGAACTATCTATTGATCTATCTATCTATTGATCTATCAAGGTAAAACAGTGTTTCGTGCATTTTAAAATGTTTATTTAATTGTAGAAATCTACTCACTATGACCAAATTTTGTGTCATCCCCCTAAAAATGTTCTCTCGTGTATTGTTTCACACTGAGTTCATATTTTTATACACTACAATGACACAGCTGCATAAAGAGTTGAATAAAAGGTTTTGTTTTGGGTTTTTTTTTTTGCAGAAAAGCATGTCTCTGGTTTGCACCTGTTCCTTGCAGCAGACAAAGTGTGTTTGAAAAGCAGAGACTGTTAACAAATCAGGACAAACACCTGCAGGAGTCAAACACCTGGGTGTTTGCTTTAGTGCACCACAGCACCTTCATCATTTTCACTTATTTACTGTTTAAGTTCCTTTTTTTCAGTCATTACAGCAATGAGATGAGCCAAACATGCTACTACAAAAACACCAACTTTATTTAACCTATCTTCACTCGGATGCATAGAGACCAGTGTGCAGCTCTGCCTTAAAAGTTTATATTCATGTCCTGAACATCTGTGTGTGTGTTTGTGTGTCTCAGCTCCAGGCGCTCCTTCAGATCTGGCCCAAACTGTGTCCCAGAGACGCTCTGGAGCTCCTGGACTTCAACTATCCTGACCAGTATGTCCGAGAATACGCTGTGGGCTGTTTGCAGGATATGAGGTACACACATCCATCCACCTACACGTACAGGGTTACACAACACACTGGACTCCTGACTTTTTTCAGCCTTTACATTTATATAATCCAGCACACTGTGTTACATTCCTGCTGCTCCTGCTCATTTAATGTTAGGGAGGTTAATGTGCAGTAATAAAGCCCAGTTAATCATGACTGTTATGTTTTTCCCCAAGGCTCAAAATTGGGGCGCAGCATTTAGTAATTTGAAATTAAATTTAAAGTTTAATGAAGAAAGAAATATTCAGTAGCTCCTCATATTTCTCTTGCTTGAAAAAACATCCTCTCTCCCTCCTCTCAGCGATGAGGAGCTGTCGCAGTACTTGCTACAGTTGGTGCAGGTGTTGCGTTATGAGCCCTACTATGACTGCGCCCTCACTCACTTCCTGCTGAAGCGCGCTCAGGGCAACCGCAAGATTGGACACTTCCTCTTCTGGCATCTACGGTCAGTGCAGCGTGTGTGTTTGTGAAAAATATCAACATATCAGAGAGTCGTCCTCTCACCGTGGCTGTGCTGCCCCCTACAGGTCAGAGATCCACATGCCTGCTGTGTCGGTGCAGTTTGCTCTCATCCTGGAGGCTTACTGTCGGGGCAGCATCCCTCACATTGAGATTCTAAAGAAGCAGGTAAGTCATGTACAGTGGTTTAAAAGAGAGAAAAAACAGAAACTGATGGATTTAAGTCTATTAGACACAACAATAACCACTCCCTTTTTCCTGAGAACACCATGGAAGTGGATCTTTTACTCACGTACATATAAAACACTCATTCTGACAAAGTTCTTGTTCTTTAGTTTTTGCAATTTTGGACAAACACAAAAACAAAACAGAGAAAAAGAAAACAGACACTCTACAAGTAACGATCCACCTACTCTAAGCTAATACTTCTTTCCTACAATAATCTATTTGAGTGTGCACCCAGAAAAATCTCAGCAGCTGAGGCGTTTGCTGAGAAATGATTAAATCAAGAATATATATTGATAGCATAATTGCCTTCATCATAATTCAATGTTTCCAGAAATTAAAAATCACATTTTCATACAAATTATAACTATTTTTTTTAATTCTAGTAACAGTAGGTTGTTCATATTACTAATAATTTAGTCAATAACTTATTTTATTTACATTTTTTCGGACTCTGGAAATAATGTTTCAGTGCTCAGAAAATTTAAATTTTTGTAATTTATGTCAGTCAGGCAGTTATGCTGGTAGGGTAATGATATCCAAGTCCATAGACTGTTCCAGATAATCAAACACTAGTTTCAACATACATATGAATATTATGTTACTTTTGTACCAAGTCTAACGTTCTAACTCTACCCCTTAGTAAAATCTTACTTGTGTTTTAAAGGTGTTACAAACTTAGCATCAATCTAACTTTTTTAGTCTTGATTCTATTACTGATATCTGGACTTTGGTATCTACCATTACTGATCTGACTGGATAAATACCAGTCTTGATTTCATATTCTCCATTCCTTAATATGAGGATGAAAATTATGTTTGGGCAACTACCGGCTTTCCTAAGTTAGCAAACCAAAATTGAATAAACCTATATTTAAACTGGCTGTGTTGCTATGGGATTATACATGTGTAAATGTGTGGTGAGTAAATCTCCAATGCTAACAGGAATTACAGTTTATCTGCAAACCTCAGCAGTAGATAAGCAAGAGATTAAACTCGGACATGTTGAGCATAGAGAGCTGTTGGTGAAACAAGCGTGAAAAACCTCCAACCTGCTGAGCCGCTGTAGTTATGCCACTGTGACTTTCTAAATGCTGCAAAGTGCTCTACTTATAGAAAGATGTGATGAGACATTTTGTCTTGTCTTGATGTTGAGCCTCTGTAAATGGAATAAGGTTTTATTGTGAATGAAAAGTGTCTTTGGGTAACTTTTTTTGTGGCTTGGAGCTATATGAATATAAAGACTGATTGATTGAGCTATCTTCTGTCATGCTGTTTCAGCTCTGTAGAGTAAAAATGCACAGGCAGATGTCCTTTGTAAACAAAATTCGATCAGGCTTTCTGAGTCCTCCTCACAAAAACAAATCTGGAATAATGTTTTCTGGAACAAGATCATGATCAGATAAACTATAGAGTACAACCTCCAAGGTCTCACAGTATACTTTTTATTTCCCTCCAGTACGATGTGGAAGTGACCCGTTTCTAATGACAGAGAAAAAACAGAATATCAGACCAAATCATCACTATGGACTTAAATTGATTTTTTTTCCCTCATGAAATAAGATCTGGTCTACATTAGGTCTTTCTCCTAAAAACAGCTAAACAAAACGAGGTTGGTCTTTTATCCTGGCATGTACAGTAACTGCTGCTCGGCCAGACCACAGAGCTAAAATAATTCATCTTTTGTTTAATTCATATCTGCAGATGAAGTCTTTTTTGCTACTTTTTTCTCAAAAGTCTCAGAATCAAGAATAGTCTGAGTCCATTGTCAGCTCCAGCAGAGACCACGTTTCTGTTATTTTTAGCCCGACACACAAACAACAGCTTCACCCTCCTGCCCTCCAACCTCCGCCCTCTACGCTGTTTATTCTGTCAGTCCTCCGGTCGCTTCCTCCAACTTCCTCATCAGCAGTCATTTATCTGAACCACCTTCCTGTTTGGTGGAGCGTGCAGGCTGGTGTGCTGACATGGTGTGTTTGAGGAGCCTGAGGTTTCTAACAGGAGTGAGTGATTCATGCTCCAAATGTTCTCTTTTCACTGCTGTTATCAGGTGGAAGCTCTGAGTAAGCTCAAGTCTGTGAACGAGCTAATCAAGCTGGGAACGATCAAGAACGCTCGAAGCAAAACCAAGGAGGCCATGTTGACCAAAGAGGCCATGATGACTTGTTTGAGGCAGAGCGGCTACTCGGAGACTCTGTCAGACCTGCACTCCCCCCTGAACCCCAACGTCCTGCTGTCAGGCATCAAGTAAGATGCTCTTCTTCTAAAATTTCAAATCAGCTTTAATATTTTCTGTGTCACGTGATAATCTCCCATCTCTCCTCTCGCTCTTTATCATCAGCGTGGAGAGGTGTCGGTACATGGACTCTAAGATGAAGCCTCTCTGGATTGTTTACAACAACAAGCTGCTGGGGGGAGACAGTCTGGGGATCATCTTCAAGAATGGAGACGGTAGGAGGGGTGGAGCGGGAAAAGGGAGGGAGTTCATGACAACAAATTATTGGAAAACACTTAAAATCTTAAAGCAAGCTTTTCTTTTACACATCAAATTGAAAAACTCTCCTCTCTTCTTCTTCTCCCTCTCTAATTTTCTTCTCTTAGATCTGAGACAGGACATGTTAACCCTCCAGATTTTGAGGTTAATGGATCTACTCTGGAAAGAAGCTAATCTGGACCTGAGGTAAATATTGTTTGTAGTGGGATTGATTTTGAAACTTTTGAAATGAGGTCAAATTGACCTAAATACAACAGGAGCGTTAAAATGTGTCAATCTTTTCAACCCATTTTTCTCTAATGAATAAATTAAAATTAATACACTTAGGTCCCAGCCCTAATTTTGATCAATCTGTTTGAGCTCATTTGTACTGGATTTTTTCAGAGTTAATTCTTTGAATATGTTCGAATCTTACTTTAACCCTGTGGTGCATAGTGGTCACTACAGTGGACACCAATTTAAAACGTATTTACTCCTAAATTCAATGGTTCATGTGGTGGAAATTCATATTAGCTTGTGTCAGGATATTTTTATTCTTCTCAGGGCCTGAAAAAATGTGTTCAATTCTTTTTCCAAATATATATATATTATAAAAAAAAGTTATAGACAAACATTTGAGGGTGAAAAAGCATAATAACTATAAATTATCTCGTGTTAAAATGGATGAAATAGAGTTAAAATGTTTCGCAAAGCAATTAAAACAGATTATTCCTGAAATTACAAAAAAGAAAAAGAAAATAGGTCAAGTAAAAAAATAAGTCATATTCATATTAAGTTCACAATGTTTTAAGTTGAATGCTCAGTAACAGATATTTGAAAAAAAAGTGGAAAACTTTTTTTCATGCTTTAAGACAAATAAAAACACTCAAGGGAAAAATCCTGACACTGACTTTCATAATTCAAGCTTCAGAGGGTTAATTTCCTGTTTATCTCTTTTTTCAAATACTTCAAGTTGAGCCAACAATTATTACTCGAACACTCTTAAAAGTGGCAACAATTACCAAATTGAAATACTTTGAATTACTCAGTATTAATCAGTATGGAAGAAATATCATTGACACATTTGTTGCCAAGCCTTTCATCTGTGTGTGTGTGTGTGTGTGTGTTGGGTTGTGTGTGTGCGGTGGTCATCAGACAGACTATGTCCAGTTTGTTTGTTCCTGCTCTCTGCAGGGAAGAGGAAGCTCTGGTGGGGTTCTGCAAAGGAGAGGACACACTAAATTACCCCATGCTAGTTTGACCTCCAACTCTTTTACACCCTGGATTTCCACACACACACACACACACACATATACACACACACAGACACATAATATCTGCATTACATCCTAATCAAATCCACGCTCTTGCACTTTAGCAAACCTCTCCTCTCTCTTCGTCATACCCGACACATCTGGAGCCGAGCGGTCGTGGGGGTTGTTTTGACAGTTGAGCTTGAGGACGGTGCTTCAGATTACAGAGGACACGGGTTCACAGGTCGAACACAGCGAAGGGACATCATGAATAAAGGGAGGAACAGTGTTATGAAAGCATTAAGATGTGGTGGATGTGAGTTTGTCCTGGGATTTCTTGATGCTGCAGAGATCCTTACTCATCCACTGCCTCTGGACCTTTTTCTGCTTATATAAACTCAACACTCATGTTGTTAAGTAACGTTTGCCTTCAAGGCGTTTGGTCTCCGGTAGACCTCTGAAACCCCAGATGAAATGTATGCAGACAAAGCTGTTTGCTATGAAAATCTTTGGAGCGTTATGAGTTATGAGATTTCACAGAAAAAGAGGCTCTCTGAGGAACTTATGTCCAGGTCACATCGCTCTGTAGCCGGCGCAATGAAGACTCACTGTCCCTGTGAGGAGACAGGAAACTGTGAATGGAGAATAATCATCATCTGTTTTCTCCACATGCCTTCACATAATCACCATATGTTCATCACCATATGCTCCACCAAGCTGTCCTGTCTGGACTCAGTGTTACAGTACGATACGATGCGCTGCCTTATAGTTAATGTACCCAAGAGAGTGTGAAATGAATGAAATATCAAATAAATCAGAGCCTGATATCTTAATCTCATTAATATACAACACGTGAGCATTTTTAATAACTTTATATAAAGATGAAGGATGCATACAGCCCAATAAAAAGCAAAATAAACCTGGATACTTACATTGTTTGATTTTTTCTTTTCCCTTCATGCAGAATCGTACCATACGGCTGCCTTGCGACGGGGGACCGAGCAGGACTGATCGAGGTGGTCTCATCAGCAGACACGATTGCAAACATCCAGCTGACCAGCAGCAACGTGGCAGCAGCTGCAGCCTTCAACAAAGACGCTTTACTCAACTGGCTCAAAGAGAGGAACTCCAGGTATGGTCAGGTGTTATATGCTGCTTTGAACTTTGATCACTGGATTACATCGACTCCAAAAGCTGTGATGAGTTCTGAATGATGATTCTGATGATTCAAGTCAACAGATTAAAGTATCTGGACAAACTGAAATGTTCTTTAATGTTAAAACACGATGTGGCAGCCTCACAAAAGAATATTGTTGCCTTCTTAAACTACTGGCCTAAGTCAAATTTTCACGTTTTCAGGAAACAGACTAAACCAAATAGAGTAGATAATTAATTTAGGCCGTTTAAATATAAAGGTAAAAACGTTATCTTTTCATTTAGGATGTTGAACATTGTAACAGAGGTGGGGAGCATCCTGAAGATCTGTCTAAAGGCAAAAATATTGTTTTCTTAAAAAAGTGATTTAGACAATTAATTTAAGAGGGTGACGACATGCAGAAAACTAGGAAGAACCTGGTTTCAAAATGTACATTTTTACTCACAAAGCTCATTTTCTTAAGATGACATATTTGAGTTTCATTGCAGTGTTAAGAAACAACAATAAAGCTTTAAAAATGTGCATGAAAATCTTCTACCTGGAATTGTTGTAACAGTCAATCCAGAAGTTGTTTGATAATAATTTGAGTATTTACTTAAGTGCAGGAAAAATGGTGGAACTGATTAGAGGAGCACACTGCAAAAACTGGAGTCTTAGTGAGAGTTAATGTCTGATTTTCAGTGTTAATATTCAATACTAGGCATGTTTACCTCAGAGGTCCAGAAAAATGTCTCATTTTAAGATATGACAAGACAAAAAGACAAACAACCCAAACACTATTTTTGTCTTGTATTTTCTCGGAATGAGACATTTTTCCAAACTTGTCTGTGAAGGAGGCAGAGATCTTTTGTCCAATAAGACACTTTTTACTGAAAATAAGACATGCTTGCTTAGATTTAGCTTTTTGCACTGCAAATAATGATTGTGTATGAAAATAAAGTGAAAACTGCAAATACAGTAGAAAACACTTGGTGAGAATTTTTCTCCTCCAAAGAGGTGAGGGTGCATCTGAACGAGGTGTTGTTTGGGTGTAGTTGGTTTTAGCTTTGCAATAAAACAACCACAGGCAAGTACAGCACTTTTTAAATAATGAATAATAAATCGCGTTAGGATAAAATCAGATGTAATAGAAAAGACATGGATCAATGAGGCTTGTTAGAAGAAGAATCACTTTTTGTTCTTTTGTACCCACAGTGATGCTCTGGAGCGGGTCATCGAGGAGTTCACTCTGTCGTGTGCAGGCTACTGTGTAGCCACCTACGTCCTGGGCATCGGGGACCGCCACAGTGACAACATCATGGTCCGCAGCACCGGGCAGGTCAGACAGACTCTGGTTCATCAGACGACACAGTCTCCAGTTGATTCTTCTTTGTCTCACTCTTTGACTCTTTTTGTCTCACAGCTTTTCCACATAGACTTTGGTCACATTCTGGGCAACTTCAAGTCAAAGTTTGGCATCAAGAGGGAGCGTGTGCCGTTCATCCTCACACACGACTTCATCCACGTCATACAGCAGGGCAAGACGGGATACACCGAGAAATTTGGAAGGTTTGTATAGATGTCCTGGCAGAAGGGGAAAGGGTTTTCAACATTTAGTAGTTTCAGTGACAGGTAAAACAAAACAATGGCTGCAACAAAGAAATTCCACTCACATAATGTGCAGAAGTTTCCCAAAGCGTGTGGTGCTGATTTCAAGGTAGAAATAAAACTCAGGATCTCTTTTTTTCCATACTTTCCCTTTGACTTTGAAACAGATTTTAATAGCAAAACATATCTCTCACTTTACAAAGAAGAAGTCCTCCTGGTGATCTGTTTTGATGTGGGATGTTTCAGTTTTCAGCAGATTCTGATTCATAATCAGCCAAAAACAACTCACAGCAGCTTCAAACCTTTAAAAAGAAAGTCTGTAAGCATCTTTTGTCCTGTAAAACATTATGAAGCTACAACTCCTAACTTAAAACATCATATGCTGATAGATGAAATAAAATTTGCAAACATTAGAATTTATCAGCTCAAGCCTCAGGGATATTTCCTCTTTATCAATGCAGAGCTTTAATCTTTTGAAAAACCAAAGAGGCTAAACAAACTTCAAAGGCCTGAAAAGGTTTTTGTGATTAGACCATGATTCCTGAGGACAGAATTTTGTATGTTGTTTAAAAGAAGATAAAACTTTTTTTTTTTAACATGCCATACAAGGGCAGAGTTCAACCCCTGACACAATTCAATATATTTGTCTTTTATTCAATGTTTCCCTGAAGGAGTCATAACTAGGGCACTAATGAAGCCTTTATATGGACATAGAGAGCCTCCCTGTCACTGCAGTTTACACAGGACAAGTGCTGCACTACTGCCTTCCACCAGCAGAAGGCAGTAGAAGCTCATACATGGAAATCCTTCTGGCTTCCACGTCCTAGCCACATAGTCAATCAATGTAAAATGGAGAGTTGAGCTGTACTTTTGAAATGTGTGCATGCACATAAGGTAAAGGCAGTAGACATGTTTTACAGCACATATACTGATAAATTTCCCAATGTTTTCCAGACCAAGGACCCCCTAACTGAAGAGATGGGACAGGGAGCCCCTACTCTATATCTGCATGTGTTCGCTATATACGTGCATTCATTGCAAAGCTTTTCAAATAATACACAGCTTCATTAAAAAGGTACACTGAAGAGGGTGGTCTTGCCATGGCAATTTATAAACAAACCTTGTTAACTGATACCAATGTCAACACTGTCTGTCAATTGATTGTATGATAATCAAGCAGAGTAGCTGTTCAGATTGACATTTCTATTTTAAACATAAATGTGGAAACAGGTTATGGCTTATCAGGGCCCCTGCCATGCATACACAGACTTGTTATTAATTATTCGATAGTATTAAAAAAAAATTGCCTTGTCAACCACAAATGTCATGGACCCCCTGCAGTATCTCCACAGACCCCCTGAAGGTCACAGACTCACTGTTGAAGACCTCTGTGTTATGTCAGTACAAGTCCTGACACCAAGTCCATAAACTTTTGCATCACTTTTATGAAAGTGACAGTGATTTGTTTTTAAATTAGTGCTGAGCTGGCGTAGACACTTTAACAAGTCCTGACTGGTGCTGCTCTGTAGAGAACAAAACCACCACAGCTTTCTACCACCTGAGTGCATCTATACACAAGAAAAACTTTGTTGTTGCTTGTCACACTTTTGTTGGATCATTGAAAACAGCTGTGTGTTGTGCTGATGGATGCCATCATGGGGATCCAGGTGTAGAATAAGGGATCAGGTGCATCACTGCTGAAGTAAGAATCAGACATCTCGTATGTGCTTTGCATCCAGTGACAAAGAAAAAGGTTTATACATATATATTTTATGCGACATGCTGCCTTGTTAGCTGGCGTATATAGCATGAGTCAAGTCATGTAACTATAGAGGAAATACCCATGTGTTACAGTAATCTGCGATTATGACCTACTTTCTCTGCACCACATGGGAGTGAACATGTGGGGGCAGGTCCTGAGTGACGTCAGACTTGTTCTGCAGCTGAAGCTGAAGAACACAAATAAACAAATGTTTCTGTAATTTCTGCGTACAAGTACTACACTTTTATCAAACAGGAACCCTCTTTTTTAGCATCCTAGTTGGCTGTTAGCTAACAATCTGTTGAAAATGAAATCTAACAAACCAATCCTTACTGGTTATGAAAGAAAAGCATTTTAATTGTCTGTGATTATTTCGTTTAGAACATTTAACCCACCCTGTTACCAAACAAAAACGCCTGTGGATAGAACTGGATGTTGCAGAACCGGACATGTTTTTTTTAATGCATCTTGCATGAGCTTGCAAATGGTTTCCCTCTCAAATCAAAAAAGAAGACGTCTAGTTGTGGTGCAGTCTGTGTCAGCAAATGTGGTTTATGTGGGATCAAAAGGTGGCACATCTTTAAGCAGATCAAAGGAGACAGAGCGTAAATACCCTCGTAAATACAGAAACGTGCCCTCAATCAAAACATTACCAGAAGCTGATTTTTTTTATTATAACCTGACACTTCCACATATATGTTAAATACAGTTTTTACTGTTCCAAAAGTTTTCTTTAGTCTAATCTTTAGATTATTGCTCTGACATAAACACGGGTAAAAGTTGTTGTCACAGTTGAGATGTGAAAAGAATGAATACACTGACCTTTTTTCTGCCCCTCAGTGGTAAATGATTACATCTTAAGTATCAGGGTTTCTAAAGAGCACTTAGAACAAACTGAACACGCTGACACTAAAGTCAGAATGAGTCACTCTCTCATTACCCTGAAGCATCAAAACAAAAGTTTCTATAACCTATTATGAAGCAACTCTAGTAACCTCATTAAGCTCAGTCATAGATGTGCAGACAGGTTTGATCTGTGTGAAAAATCATGAAGAACACAGTGTTCTGCTCCTGTTTCATGTATGTAGGCGCCTAATGTCTATTACCTTTCAAGGAATCAGTGAAAACAGTCATCACATCACGATGGTGATTATGTAGAGTGGAGAATCACTGTTTGCACGTCCAGTATATTCAGATGTGCACTTTAGAAATGACGTGTGTTCGTGTGTTATGTGTGTGTTGTAGTTTCCGTCAGTACTGTGAGGAAGCCTATCTGATCCTGAGGAAGAACGGAAACCTCTTCATCACACTGTTCGCCCTCATGCTGACCGCTGGACTACCAGAGCTCACCTCAGTCAAAGACATCCAGTACTTAAAGGTATCACACAAACACATACAACTGAAAGAATTAACAAATATTTACTTTTTGTACGGTATCAGTTTTCTGATGACTCCCCTGAAATAAAAAGAACTTTTCTACAGAGTCAAGAACTGACTTAAATTTAGATCTAAAACATTATTTGCAATGTTTTGTTACAAAGAAAGCCAATGATCAGTTCAGGAAAGTAACAAAAGCATTACAAAACAGTTTTGTGGAATGAGTTTCCTGAAAACAAGGATTGTGTACAAAACTTTGAAAAATTAATGAGCCACTACTGTATGACCTGACTGTATTGTCATTATTCCATGAGGATGTGTATAAAATTTACTGATCTTGTTCTCACTTGGCTGCCTTTCTCTTTGTGTGCTTGCTAAAATGATAAATAGATAAAAATATAAAATAAAATGAGTAGTTACTGAATTTCTGAACATTCAAAATTGGAAATAGGAGATTTTAGTGAGCTTTTAGTATTGTCCCAATACAGCTTTGCATCATAGCTGCGACTCGTGATACAGTTGTTAAGTCCCATGCCTCAAATATAGATACCTGAAATGTAAAAAGTAATACAGTCTGAATCAATGTCTCGTTACTTTATGGCTCCTTGAGTTGGTGTTTGTGACGTCAATCCTGCACTTTACCTTCATGGATCATTTATATTTTAATCTGATTCTACAATGTGCTATGAAATGATTATCTTACAGTTACACTTTTTTAGAATCAAATAAATACCCATGTACAGCATATACATTCTGCACATGCAACATCTGCAAACACCTGTGTGCAAAGTCACGAGAGCACTTTTTCATGATGCAATTAGCCCCATGTTCTGTTACGGTGTTTGAAAAGCAGCCATGCACTAAAGAAGGAAGTACTGACTCTGTAAGAAGAACCTTTTATCAGGTTTTTATGAGGTTTGGGAGTGGAGGGTGTGAATGACTGTTGTAAGCTGGTTGCAGTCTGCAGTCTCACCAATAGATGTCCCTTCAATACCTATAACAGGATTTATTTTGATTGTATACCAAAAAAAAAAATACAGTGACAGTTTATATCTGACGGGTATTTCAAACCAACCAACATGCAACATGTTTGGATCCATGTAGTGTCATACTGATATAACACCTCTCCTCTCTCATCAGGATTCTCTGGCGTTGGGTAAAACAGACGAGGAGGCGCTGAAGCAGTTCCGGCAGAAGTTCGATGAGGCCCTGAGAGAGAGCTGGACAACCAAAGTCAACTGGATGGCTCACAATGTGGCCAAAGACAACCGCTCGTAAAGCAGCTAAGACCCCTCACAGGTGGGGTCAGGGGACAAGAGGACACACACAATGTGCATAAAGGGGGGAAAAGGTGTGCCAAGGACACAGGGTTACAGCCACCTGGATTCAAAGAAGGGAATCTGGCAGAAAATCCTTAAGTCTGCAGATTCAGCCCCGTGTACTGTACCTACAGAGGAATCCTACTCCACAGAACAGCCCAGTTAGCCTGCATCTGTATTTTATGTTTCTCTCCTCACTTTGCACCTTCAGCGGGCAGTCCCCTGAAAATCCAGAGTCATGGTCGTGTGACATTTCTGAGGAATCACGGTAAAAATGGTAAAATCATTGCAGGTTTTGCACAGGCACAACAGCAGATGGAGCACACAGCCCAAAGGGAAGGGACTGAAGCTCCGCTCTGCCCACACTAAAGATGAACGTCCCTGAGGAGCCAGAGATGACAACAGATATCATTTTCTCAAATGGTTGAACTTTGTAAGAGAGACTTTAACTCTGAGGGGAAACGAGGTCTGACTCCACCTCTGAGCTGGAGCAGCGGAGATTAGAGAGAGGGGTGTGATAAGGACAGAATTGTAAAGACAGAACTCTCTGACCCTCCCCACGTCTTCAAACAATGTGCACAACGCCCACTGGAAGTGCATCTCAACGGTCTCTCTCCTGCTGCTTCTAAGTGTGCCTCAAAACTGCAGGAAGATTGTATTTTTAAAAACTGTTTATTTTTATTTCGCCATGTTAGAATTTATCACAAGATGTTTATGTGCCAGACTACTTTATTGAAAAATGATGTATTTGGGAAGTATCGATGAAAAAGAAGGATCAATTAGAGGAAAAGGGTCCACTGTTGTAATCTCGGCTCGTCTTAAACATCCAACACTGGAATTTTATCACATACAAATGTAGAAATATTTGAAAAAGTCTTAGTACAAAACACACAGTTTACTCTTAGTGGTTTTTATTTTAAAACAACAATGTGATTTTTTTCTTAAATCCTTAAATCAGGTGATTCTTGGAGATGTCAGCCTTTATAAGAACCATCCCACTCGTGCTCACACCCAGAATGCCTGAACTCACTGATGCTTTTAACATGACCGGACCAAACCAAGAGCAGATCTTATGTAATTTAATTGTTCATACTGTTTTTAATTATTTGTCTGAATTGAATGTGAAATACACGACGCGCTCCTTTCAGATGTATTTGTTTTTATATCAGCAGATGTGGGCGGAGCCTGTGGGCTGTGTGGGCGGGTTTTATCAGTAGGGACATTACACTGCGATGCAAAGCTACTTTCTAATTTCCGACACGGTGCTCCTCAGCATCTGCATCTGTGATTCATTTTTGTGCAATATCCGAGTATATGAAACCATATCTCATTCTATAAACCTTGGGCCCATGCCGAAGCCTATAATGGGTTTTTTCTGTCGGTGTTTGTGTGATGCAGCTGTATTTTGCACCACTAGCCTTCAAAAGTCTTAGACACTGGATATTGTCAAATGTACAGGCTTTTATTGTTTTGCTGTTGTTTTTATTTTTCATAGGAGTTTTATTAAAGTTATTTTCCACTGCGCCACATTTCTGCCTGCTCTCCACTTTTATTGCCCTGCAAACATGTGGGCCGTGTGACTGCACCCACTCAGGACAGCAACCTGAAATTTTTCTGTTGTTGCAAAATTATTGATTCAGAAATGTATTATTTAAGCTGTTTCCTGGAGAGGAGAAGGTATGAATGAAAGCAGCTTCATTGACAAACATACTGAAAGCAGATTAGCAAATATGTTTTGTGAATGTATTTTTATGTCCTGTAGAGAACAGGGAAAAAATCTTGTTTTAGTAGCATGCAGAGAAGCACTGTGACACTTCACAACAGCAGCTTCAGGCATTCAGAGTGAGTGACGTGTGTGTGTGTGTGTGTGTGTGTGTGTGTGTGTGTGTGTGTGTGCTACCATCTGTGACAAAAACAACAAAAGGATGAAAAGTAAGGCTTTTACCACAGAGATTGAAAAATAGGTTACAGTTTTCTTCTAATGTCATTAATGGAGTGATGATGTTTGATGACCATGTGATTACATGACTGTTCATCATCCCTTATTTAATCTTTTCACTCCCTGAGATCTAGAAAACCCTAGAAAGATTAAAGCTGTAATGTGTCCAATTTTGTGAACATCAAATTTTTTTTAGCAGATTTCTGTAGATAGTTTTTTGAATTTACGTCACCCTGTAATCTCTTGTTACATGATACCAAAGCTCCTTTGAATGCACCATCATCATTCTACAAGCAACAAAATTCACTTATGTAAGTCAGCAATTTCAAAAGCTGCACACTTCAGGTGGGTCAAATTCACTTTATCACTATCTAAAACAACTTTCAGATTATTTCAATCCATCACAAATCTGCTGATGTAAAGACGGTTCACTAGCTTGGTCAGATCTCTTCTCTGTTATTCAGTTGTTGATCTCTACATACAAAATTTTGAATGACCGAAAGAAACAGCAAGATATGTTTAAAATATTTCAGAATTATCACAAACAAGCGCCTAAGGCAATAAGAATGTGTCCAACGTGTTGCCTGGCCAAAAAAAGTTGCCACCTGGATTTAACAAAGTAAATAGGTACAAGCCCCCTGTTGGATAATTACTGTATGTGCGATTATATTTCAGCTGGCAACAAATTATTTAACCCCATCTGATGTAATGAGTGACTTTTCATTTCTTAAACAACCATTGAGAAAGACACATCTTGTAATCATGGAAAAGATGTAAGTCTGTTTAAGAGGGATCAAATCATTGGCATCAAGCAGAGAAAACATCCTAGTAGATTGATGCAGAAACTACTAAAAAATGGTTAAGAACTGTTCTAGGCATTATTAAAAACTGTAAAAACATCTTCCAGGAAGAACTGTGGTCAGAAAATAAATCCTGAATAACCATGATCAGTGATTACTTGCATTTTTGGCCAAATTAAATACAAGAAAAAACAACAGTAGAACGCATTACAATGTTTAATAATGAAAGTAAGAGCATTTCCACACACACAATGCAAAGGGAACTCAAGGGATTAGGACTGAATAACTTTGTAGCCTTAAGAAAACCACAAATTAGAAAGGTTAACTGGAAAAAAAATAGTCTTCAGTTTAAAGATTGGACTCTAGAGGAACGTAAGAAGGTCATGTGATCTGATCAGTCCAGATTTACCCTGTTCCAGAGTGATGGGCACATCAGGGTAGGAAGAGAAGCAGGTGAAGTGATACACCCATCATGCCTAGTGCCTACTGTACAAGCCTGTGGGGGCAGCGCTATGATCTGGTTGCTGCAGTTGCTCAGGTCTAGGTTCAGCAACAGTATGTGCTCAAAGAATGAGGTCAGCTGACTACCTGAATATACTGAATGACCAGCTTATTACATCTATGGATTTTTTCTCCATATTCCAAGATGAATGTAAGGATTCAGGGGGCTCCAATAGTGAAAGAGTGGTTCAGGGAGCATGAGACATCTTCTTCACACATGGATTGTCCACCACAGAGTCCAGACCTTAACCCCATTGAGAATCTTTGGGATGTTCTGGAGAAGACTTTGTGAAGTGGTCAGACTCTCCCATCATCAATACAAGATCTTGGTGAAAAATTAATGCAACACTGGATGGAAATAAATCTTGTGACATTGCAGAAGCTTATTGAAACAATGCCACAGCTAATGTTTTTTTTTCTTGTTTATTTTCTGGTCAGGCAGTGTATATCACCCCTTATTTCAGTGTCTGTTCAACATGACCAATGATTGAAAAGCTTGCAGTAGCTCTGTTGATTTAATTTATACATTTAATTATTGTTCATGTCTGTCTTGCAGTTTTGCTCTCTGAAGTGGTTTAAAGTCTGGTTTGTTCTGGAGTGTTTGGTTTAAGGTGTGTGTGTGTGTTTGTGTTCCTACACTTGTGTGTGTGTGTCAGCATTGTCTGATGTGACCTCCTATCTGCACAGTAGAATTAGAGGTAGCAGGGGACCTTGGTAAATGCCACCTCTCCATCATGGAGCTTCTTTTGTGTGCAGACTGAGGTTTACAAAAGTGTTTTGTTGTATGACTCAGGGAAAGCTTTTCTTTGTACTCTGTGGAAAATGTTAAAGTCTCTACCTTTCAGTGATCATTCCTTATTTTTGTTCTACATTACTCAGAGCCTCAATCATTGCTCAGTGTGAATCGTCCACCGTGTGTGTGTGTGCGTGTGCGTTTGTTGTTTACTGCGGTTACATAATTCAATAACCAGGTAAGAGGGAGGTTCAAGGGGAGGGCAGAAGCAGTGGCGTAGAGAGGGTGTTAAACAGGACGTAATGAGAAATAATCAGAAAATAAAAACTCAATCCAAGCACAGTGGAGAACGACTGTAAACAGCTCTGTGGATTTGTGTTCAAACACCTTGTACTTGGACAAAAATCAGTGCAGGTGTTCAAGGACAGAACTGCCAGCTGACAGAAGGCAGAGAAAAATCTTCTGCTGATGCATCCTTGACACTGTTTTGCATTCGCCTTAACCACAGTGTATACACATTAAATGCTGCCCTACTTCAAGTGTACCACACCTACATACTTCAGCCTACAGCTGTTAACATCAAGGCTGGAAAAGGAACCAGTCACATTTATTCATGTGAGCAGCTTTGTTGTTCTATCGAAGCAGTTTTTGAAACTTTATACCTATATTGAAGTTGTTTGTGTTAAATTTTTGTTCTTCACTGCATTTTACTCAGTATCAGCAACTGTGAACAAAAAAATCTGCTTATCTGGACAAAAAAAAATTCCACGAACTTCATGATAGCCAGCATATTGGCTCATGCTCAACTGCAAAAACTCAATGCTCTTCAAAGAATGAGTTTCACTTTCAGTCACAATCTGTCATAACACTGAATACAAGCTTCATTAACCTGAATCAATCTTCAAGTTATTTCAAACCAGCCATTTTATCACATCAATACTCATAATGGTCACTGAAGCCCTGTAGCCAGTCACGACTCGAGTGTGTAAGGGTCATTTACAAAATGCCTCCTTGTAATGCTGCATTGATGCTGCTGAGATATTAACATACTGCCCCCTAGATAGGTGCAGTCAAAATTACTTCATGCATTTATCTGGAAAAAAACCCCTCTCTTTTGCAAAATTTGAGAGGCATTTCTTTAATTAAAGCTCCACATTTAAACAGTGTTGCATTCTCAAAGTTTTTTTCTCTGGACGGACTTGAAGATGAATTTTTTTAATCTATTTTGTTTTTCCTATATATATTATAATGGTGGGTTCTTTTGGTTGCACCATCCCTGCTACACTACAGAAACAAGCCTGCTCAAAGATTTAAAAGAACCATGGGTGAAGCTGCATGTTTTAATTTCAGAAATATTGGAGGCTTGGCCCTAACCTCTCAGGGGATACTTTTAAGTATATGCATTGGTGCTTTGTTCTTCTGTGTGTTGAAACACATAAGCTTGTGGTTAGCTTTGTCACTTATATCTAGCTCTACCTTTTCGCTTTGTTTAAAAACACCCGTATGAATCTTTCAAATAAGTCCTTTCCAGAATAACTGTTTCTACAAAACCAAAAACATGAATGTATGTCGACTTCACTTTACACCTGTCCAGGGTGTTTGAATATTTCTGTAGCATCCTTTGTCAGTTTGGGATTTTTTAGATGATCACTGCAAACTCATGTCATGACTGGCTGTCTAGAGCCTTTTGTTGACCTTAATAAGTAAAAATGGCTGCCAATGCACATACAAGAAACTTTTCTTGATCCATGTCTCAAACTCGTCATGTCAAGAAACTTCTGAAGACAATTTTGATTTGAAATATCTTGAAAAATAACTACTGTTGGACCAGTCGGATCAGTACGGCTTTAATTAATAACAATGAGATATTTTATTCTAAGATGGGAACAATTTGTGGAAGAGTCTAGTTTATTTGTGATCAGCAGGTGTTTCAAATTCATGATCCTGTAAATTTAATTAGACGTTGAATTATAGGCGTTCCAAAAACGTTCCACCAAAGTGAACTTTTGTCACAGTATTACCAACTCCAATTATGAACCCCATAGGCGTTACAGAGTGTTATAGCAGCTGCTCATTTCAAAGGCACTTTCTTGTCAGTATACCCACATCTCTTGAAATATCAAAATATTTCATTTCACTCTTAAACAAACTGCTCCATGACATCTATTTTTTTTCTTTCATGAGAAGAGGATATAGCCGCTAATAATGTTGTCATAAATTCTCTAATGTTTTGGTCTACGTGTTGTACATGGAGTCTGTGGTCAGGTCAAACACAGATGCTGATCGATTTTAGTCCACCCAACCACTGCCTCGACTGATGCGTCACCTACCACACATGGAGTCTCAAGTCCCCATGACTCAAAAGCCAGAAGACAAATGGGCATCAGAAGCTAGTGCATTACCAGGGCTGTCAAGCGGGCACCTCCTGTTCCCGGAGTTACATTTAGTTAGGCCCTTGATGCATCTAAAAGGCTTCACAGTTCACTCTGGTGTCCAGGAGCAACCATGACAGCTCTCACGTCTGTCATATCCATCAGCAGAACACCTCATTTGACAACCAAACCCAATCAGTGCTGCCACGTTCAACAGACCTGAGCTGTATCCATGCAAGCTCCAGGTTGTGACAACAATTTCACTGCCTATAGAAGGCAAAAAGCATGTAAAAATATGTTTTCTGTTACATTTTTCCATCCCTGCTGGGAAGGAACAACACCTGGTTATGTAGCCATGTGTATCATCATTGGACAGCGTAACCAACCAACCTGACAGAATGTGCCTTAATGATGCTGTCATTACACACAGTGGGCATGAAGGGTCCCCTAGTACCCAACACTTCAAGTCTTAAGGGAAGGAAACACAATTTAAGCCACCCCTATACAGAGGCCTCCCTTGGTGCTTCCAGCTCAGCTTCCCTTTTTCTATACCCTCCCTATTTAATGACACTCCCTGCTGAGCTTGAGCCACTGCCTTTGTACAACTAAAAATTTCTACTTGCCAACAAATCTGTCTCTCCAACTAGCATTAAGGGCCTACCTTGTTCAACTTTGTACCTGAAACAAGCCCCTGTGGCCTTGCTGTCATCTCTTACAGTCTGAATGCTCTTGCGTCCTGTACTGTTTCTCATGGATTACTTTTGTCACTCTAGTTGGATTTGGAACCAGTCAACCATCTACTGTGTCTTTGCTCACACTGAACAACATCCCTGTCTTGGTTTTTGTGCAATTTAACTCCTCTATCGAGCTAGTGGTTGATAACTGAAGTATACCATCCCATACAGTGCCACAGTACGGGGACACCAAGGAACTCCTAACAGTCTCCTAATGTGTGCATTAACTAACCTTTCTGTTTTTTCAACGTCTAAAACTGGAACTTTATAGCTGACATTGGCCGTATCATTCTTTGGAATAAACCAAACTCCTAACACCAAAACTTAAACTTGCCTGATTCATCCTTGCCAATTGACGGTACTCATTTAAACTTTCTAATCTTTTGGTACATGGCACTGTTGTGGTCACCAGTGTCTTGTCATGCATGTTGACCCTAATAAATGGAAGCCACAGTCCATCCTGCAACCTCTCCCCATCAACTACCCACTTTGAGGCCATAATGATTACGTCAATCACCATTGTAGAAGCTATATGGGAAATAGTAAACCTTAAAAGAAAATTTTACCTTCTTCATTCGGGACTATAATGGACTCTAGGATAAATATTCCCTATATTTTACACCAAACTTTTGGGAATACTTGTTTTTCTATTTTTAAACTACAAGAATCTAAAAACATTAGCTTCCCTCTTGCAAACCTGATGGGAGACCCCACTGGCCCCTGAGGCTGGAGAAACCTTACATGTCTTCCAGCTGTCTCTACCTCTACCCAGTAGCTTAATATCCCTGGGATCCTGTTTCACAGGGAGCTTTGTATTCTCAGGGGTCTGAGTGGGTCTTTTTCAAGTGTTCCTTCACCTCTTGCCTTGAAGTCTTTTATCTGTATATTGGCAGACCTACCTACAGTACTTCTGAGGCCCAGCAGTGTGCTGAAGAACGTACACTGGAAATCAAGCACCACTTTTCAGATTAAGGTATTAATTTTAATTAGTCAACGCTGCAGTTCAAATCTGAACCTTGAAAAGCCTCAAGATGAGTCCACCGTATATATTTACTTTTCCTCAAAATCAGTCAATTGATTCCCCCCCTTATAATTTTATATACATATTTAGAAATGTGTTTTGGTGAACTGAAAGACACAGAGACATATGTGGTTGTACATAGAAGATATCTCGTTAGATAACCATGATTAGCATGATGATCAGTCAATGCTCTTAAGCTTTCAGATGAAGCCACCCACTGTGTGACTCACTGTTGTTTAAGGGCTTCCACCCACCTGTAGGATCTCCCCGGCTGCTGCCACCAGCAAATAAAATGTGTCTGAGTGGATATGTCTAAATTAGAGGATACGTAAATTAAACTTCATGGTCAGGTTGCACTGTTTTTGGTTTGTAGTGAGGACTTACATCACTGCACTTAAACAGACATCCAAGCTGAATTTAGTCAGTCTCTCAATGATGTCTGAAGAAAAGCTTTGTACAAAAATATTGAATAGAAGAGCCAACAAGTCAGCTTTTCACAGCATTAGGCTCCCAGTGTGATATCATATAAACTGCTTTAGAGAGGCAGGCTGTGAGAGACTTGCTTCTCACATGTACTGATGAGTGGACACAGGCAGACTGCAGGGAGTCTTGTTGACTGAAGTACCACCTCAGCAGGGGTGATGCGGCTGCCACTTCAGACTGACACTCACAGTACTCACAAGAGTCCAGATTTTTGCACTGAGCAATTCTTCTGAGACTTCTGGCTGGAGGAAATATGGTGTTGTGGCTACAGTACCAGACTATGGAAACAACAAAATGTGCTCTGCAGTCTGAGCCTCCCAAGATGAACTCTGATGATTAAGCCTGGCACAAAACACACTCTCATTCATGATGACAGGCTGTTCAACAAAGGTTCAGTCCACAGAACATGATGTAAACCCAGATCCTTCTCAGATGTTATTCCCGATGATGCAAGCAAGAAGGGGCGGGCACCACAGATAATGAACTCTTTTTGAGTCTTGTGTGACTTGTATTTTATAGTGTTTTTCTTCATATGCACATAAAGAAACTGCAATGCTCTTTTAATTTAAGCCATAGATCGAAAGGTGCACCAATTCAGTGGACAAATAATTTCGTGTGTCACTCCAGTTGAGAGCAGATGTGACGCAGTTAGTGACATGCGCTGCTATAAACCTTTCTCATTCGCTTTACCAGGATTTTCAACGAAGACGAAAACAGAAGTGTGTTTATCTGTATTTTCATTACGTTGTCGTGGTTACTACTACGTGTCACTTCTCGCTATTTCATACACACGTTGTCCTGGTGCGAGCGAGAATAAAGAAAAAAGGCGTTTGTGTCGGATATTTTGTGTGGTTCATCATATCTAAGTCATTTCCCCCCCAGACTTTTACATTTATGTAATTTCAACACTCGATACGTGGTTTCAGCTTAGTCGTAACTCCGGTCTCACACTGCACGATTCACACAACATGGAATTCCACGTGCAGTGGATAACTTGTTTATGTAAAACGATGGACAGCGCTCTGAGCCAATGAGCTTGTGCTTTTCTAGTTTCGTCATGTTTTCCATGGTTACCGGTATCTTCTGTCCAATCGTGTGAGGGCGAGGGTGGAGTCTGAATTGAGGTCGCGCGCAGAGCTCGCCGATTCGCTGTTGGGCCGTTGCCGGAGAGAGCCGGGGAGGAACCAGCGACTACTGTGTCAACCCGTCTGACTCTCGTCTCCCATTGAGGAATGCATTGAGGATTTACCGAATGTTTTAGTCACTACTCGATTTTTATTTTCCTCGACACGCTGGACGACAGAATTTGTGATTTTTTTCGCCGTCATAACAGGTTGGTGTCGTTTGATGTAATGCTAAAGTTGTAGAAAGAAAGCATAACTGAGCGTAAAAAAATAAGTTGCATAACAAATCGGCTGTGCGCATGCGCGAAATCTCTAACTGCTCTACTTATTGTACTTTTATAACACAAAAAGGCGGTTTTAGCTTCTCTTTCTTCTTGTCGGGAGGGAAAAATGTCCATATAACCTAAAATGTTTCTCAGTAGCTGAGTAGTGGTCTTGCTGTAGTGGGTTTCGAGCGATATCGTTACTTTTACATAACTGTGTCAGTGTACCGTGCAGTGGATTGCAGGTCAACGTGTGTGAGGATTTTGAATAGCAGGTCAATGGGAGTTAGATGGGGGAAGGGATGTGTGTTACCCCTTTAAATAAGGTTTAAATCAAATTTTCTTTTCTCAAACCTCGAAATATTGTAAGATTATCTTTATAGCAAAGCATTAGTTTCCGTACCATGATACTTGTCGTTGAAAAAAACAGCTGTAAGCTAATTTTCCATTTAAGTCAGGGGGGCTCACTGTGAAAGCAAAGGCAGCAGTAAATGTGCTTTTTACTGTATTACAGTACGTTGATTGGATTTTTAGGACCACTTTAAGCAGATACAAGTAAAAAACGTTATTGTATTAGTTGAATTAAAAAGAAAAGGACTATTTTAGTGTCTTTTAAGTTGAAGTAACATTCTGGGCCTACCCTCTACTAACAAATAAACCTGTGAGGGCCACACTGTAACCTACCTGTAGCTGGAAGGCCAACCTGATAATCACATCATACCATTGATAACTAAGGTGGTTCTTAATATCTTATTGCCAAATCTTTTAAATGTGTAACTATCATTAGGTACTTGAGCAATTTTGAGCTCCTAATGTGAGCAAAGAATAAGATTTTCTAAATAAAAATACATGATAAAGCTGAAGTTTGAAGAAAGGGAGTTATATTTATGAACACTTATGTTGGTAGAATGCTTTTTATTGATCTAATTAAAGGAAGTCAGATGTTTATGTAATAATCTTTCTTTCATTCCTCATTCTGTGATTCATAAAGTATAAAAGCAATGAATAATCAATAGATACTGCTCTATACTGGGATATAATGTGATGTAACTCACTGCCATGGGGTCATTTATAGGAAATACTGATGTAGGAATTTGGGTGAAAGTAATTATTCGTCCTGAACTGTGTTTTTGCAGTTTTTAATCTTCTTAGGGTACCACTATCATTAGTTCTGCTCTGTGAATAACCAGGTGATGGAAGTGATGATCAAGAATTTACCTTTAACACTAATTACAGCTTAAATGTGTATTTGTGTGCATGTAATTCATATTTCACATTTTATTCAAGTGTGTGCTTCAGTGGACTGTGGTTGGATACTAGTGAAAGCATGTGGTTTTATGAAACAGGGCTACCACTGCTCTGTGCTGCACTGTAGCTAAATCCATGTGACTGGAGCAGCGTTGTATAATGCCTGGGATCTGTGCTAGTGTGTTGGGTGTATCAGCGCTGTGACTGAAGCGGAGCAGAGCTGAGAGCGGAGGGAGCTCACTTCCATTATGTCATTCTCCTCTTCGGGTTTAAGAGTTAAATATTAGTGTGTCTGCATCCGGAGCATTCGAGAGGAAAAACTGTGATTCTTAGCTTTTATGGTCCTGTCTGCTGGTTTGTTTTCGTTGTGCATTGGCGGAAGGAGAATAAGGTAAGGTCGTAGCTGTTCTGCATGCTGTCTGAAAGTTAAAAAGACCTGGGGTATCTAGGGAAGTGTATCACTGTACTCGAAATGAATGAATGTGATGTTGATTCCCATTAGTATTGCTTTTGATTTAGTGTTTGAGGTTCCTCGTGTTGAAAATTGCTATAACTGTTGTTAGAGATGTGTGAAAAGACAGTACGTGTCCTGAGGAAAACTGTTTTTATGTAGTTGTGGTTACTATTGCTGGACTTGATATCATTGTGTATACTGTTTGCATTGTTGCGAGGGTAATGATTGTGTAATATTCTGTAACTCTCTTGTGGTATCACAGATAACTAATTGGTTTCATAATCGCGTGTTGTTGCATTCTTCGCGGGCTTAAACATGCCGTTCTGGGGGGAGGTCATGTCTGTTTTATCTACTAAATGAGGGTAAAAAAAAAGCCCCAAATGTTTACTTTGACATGTTTCTAACCTGCCGTCATTTCCAACTTCCTCCTCACTCGCTGACATCACTTTAAACTGTTGTCATTCCTTGCCCTCCTCTGATTGGTTAATGTAGCAGCCAATAGGAAGTCCTGTCTGATGCCTTGGCTTCAGCGGTAGTTAAACTAGGGAGTGGGTCACATTCAAAGGTGACGGTGGGTGTGTGGGTGGTCGGGAAGTCGGCTAGATTCTTGCAATTCTTTAAAACATGAAATCTTTCCTTTTAAAACTTAGTGAAGTTATGTAAAGGTGCTTATGTAAAGAGAGAGAGGAAAAGACGAGCAGCCAAATTTACACTCTTACATAAATAGCTGCAGCCTAATGTTGGATTGGATGGCGGGGGAACAATGAAATAATTTGGTTTGGCTCTGATACCTGTTTCCAGTAGTGCCTAATATGGATTTAATGGACATAAATAGCAGCTATCCTGCTGTTGAGGATGGAGGAGGAAGAGGAGGAAAAGTAGGCTTTGGGGTGGATAAAAACTGCTGCTGCTAAAGTTATTCTTGTGAATACTCTTATTTAATAGCTGTTTAGTCTAAGTTGTGACACTGACATTGTACTGAAACTGCACTTCATGGATTTATTGTCATCGAGCTTGCATGAGGTGACAGGTTTAATAATATAGGTTAATAAATGTAGTTAGATTTCATTATTAGTGGATTTGTCAGGGGCCTATTCTCTCCATTCCTTATTGTTTGTATATTGAGGGCAGAGTGCTGTATTACATAAGGCTGTGTTTATTCATTTAATTTTTGATGAGCATGGACGTAGCATCAACACATCTGTTTATCATCTATCTGCGAGGGGCCAGTAGCCTTGGCATTAATGATAATGCTGTTGTTTGTGATGGCGAGCGGTTCTCTCCCCAGAGAAACCTCCCACGTCTTTATTAGATAATTTGTGAAGGGCTGAGCAATGGAAAGGACAAGAGGGAACTTAACTTATTGTCTGTCTCTCATCCTGACAGTTTGTTCAAGCCTCAGTGATTTTTTTTTCATTGGAGCTGTGTTTTCATCTCTACAGACTCACCTTTCATGTGAAAAGGGTCTTTTGAAATTTTTAACCTGATCGCACCGGTCTGGGGCTTAAGTCCACCCGGAAAGGGCAAACAGCGGCCTATTTACTGAGCAGACCTTTTGAAGGATGAACTGCTGCTGTGTTTGTGCATCTTTCATGTGTGTATGTGTGTTTGTGTGCATAGGTGCACAACAACAAGCTCACCTCATCTGTTTTGCAGTGCCCTTTTCTTCATCACTGACTTTTGCAGGTGCTGAAATCCAGGCTGTCACAGGCCGATCAGATCAAAGTGTTTGCTGTATTTTCACTTTTTTTTTTAGCACAATCCATATTGATTGTTTCTAATTTTAACCTTTATCTTTGCCATTGATCTAAAGTCAACAGTAATGCACTGTATCCTAAATGGTTTGTCTGAGTGCCTGTGTTATTTTTATTCTCCCTCCTGCAGGCTGCGCCCCCACTCAGGCAGGATCAACTCCATTTACCCCCCAGTGCCATGCACTTCATGGCATTGCCATGTGGAAGGTAACTTAATCTGCCATAATTTGACCTTTGGCTCGTCTGATGTCTGAAGAGAACGATCCAAAGCACTACCTGTTCCCAGCCCTGGAGGGGCGTGAACGGAACCGGGAAAGAGTCGGCTTCCAAGAGGAGGAAGAGGAGCGCTCCCCCTGCGATCCCATCAGCCAACTTCACCGCATGGCCAGCAGTTACAGCGAGGATTGTGGCCGGCAGGATGGAGTCGAACTGGAAGCGGAGCTGGGACTGGCCTCTGAGGGGAGCGACAGCAGCCACGAGCACCCGGCTTCACCGAGCTCCCCTCATGATGACAGGAAGCGGCCACGCCCCCCCTTGCACGAGGATGTAGAGATGGGTGGCAGCGGCTCGAGTGGGAGTGGGACAGAGTCCCATGGTAATGAGTCGCATGGAAATGAGTCCCATGGCAATGAGTCTGTGGGCAGCTCCAACGGCAATGGCAAAGACTCTGCCCTCATGGAGTCTTCAGGGAGCAACAAGAGGTGAGACACATCAAATGCACTGAAACGTGGTAAACTCAGTTTTTTTCCCAACGCAATAGGGGAGCAGACCATGTAGGTCACGGAAGTACGGTTCATTACATGTAATAGAAGAGCCATTTTCTCCTGGATGAGTCATTTTTGGTGTGAATCAGTGTAACAGCCAGCGCTTCAGACAGGGACAGGGGACAACAGTCTACTCCTGTTTCTGAGACCCACCACTTAAAGACAAAGGATGGTGGCTTGGAGAATGTGTACTGGAAAAATGCCAGGGAAATGGGGAAAAAACTACAGTTATCTATTGCTACCTGAAGAACATAACTTTGTGCTAGTTTTGCCCCCTCCCGCCCTTGCAGACACACACCTATAAACAAACCCTAACATCATACCTCCATGATTTGGCTAACGTGTTAATTCTGACTTAATGGAAAAAAAAACAGACCCAGAAAAACAGTCAGACTGAGCAAAACGTGTGTATTACTTATAGATCACAAAGTTTGTAAAGGTGTTTGAATGGTTTGCTAACCACCATTAGCAGATCTAGCACCACCAGCCTGTGCTGCTCACACAACCATGACAGTGGACGTTCAGCAGTCTCTTTAAATTCAGCCCAGTGTCCTTTAGATTTCACTCTTGACCTCAAAAAGTAAAGGTAATCCTCGATAAGGACATTTAACACACTGCAAGTTTGTTTTAGCAGCTGATTAATTTCCAAACTTCAGCTCATTTGGCACTGAGGATTAAAAAAATAACACGAATAAGATTGTCATATTACCTGGTGCCAGCTAAGAATACTGAATAGTGGTTGATGTGTAATACAGCTTCTTTGCGCTGTTGTTTGTTGACTCTGACTTTATGTAATTCAAAGACCCTCAGGTGAAATAACACACTTCTTTCTGTGTGTTTGATCTGATTTAATTCATCTCTCAAGGAAAGTAGTGCATCAGTCGGTGGTCCTCTGTTACATAACAAACTATTGTTTGCTCTATTGTCCATGCGGAAGAAAGTACTGCATATTTACCACATGCAACCCTGGAAACTGCCTCCACTCACTGCTGTCTGAAGTTTTTGCAGCTATCCAAGCATTCATCCCAAAATATGGTCATATATATAATAAATCAGATGCCTTTGCTTATTTGTAGTTTGTGTCTGACTTATTAGAAGTACAAGAAAGTCTCCAATTCGGTTTTACTTTCCAAAATTAAGACAGCAGTTATTTTCTCTCACACTAATGATGTTACACACAGGAATGTGCTGGCAAAATGAGTTCAAACACACACCTGAGGAACTTGACACACTTGCAACCCATTAAGAAAATTCAAAGTAGGACATTGGCCGCTGGCTTCAGTTTGAGAGCTACAAACTCTTCTTTAGCTTATTTAAAATATTGTCCTTCTTTAACATGAAAAGCTTTTGAAGTTTGTTTCATTAAGACTATCAGTTAAATATAAAATACCAGTAATGTTGACCTCTCACCCAGTGCATCCAGTGCAGCCCCACTCTGCTAAAAGGTAAACTGTTAAGGAAGCAGAGGGAATGAGGAGCAGTTCCAGTCAGCTGACAGCCGGCTGTACAGTCGTCATCAGAGGCTGATGGTGCGCTAGATGACGCCTTGATTTATGTAATACGAGTGCCCTTGTATTGCCCCCCCCCCCCCCCCAACCCTGCATGTCTCCCACAAGGCTGAAGCAGTTTGAAATGTGCAGTCTAATAAGCAGGACATTGTGGAAATGTTCAGTGGGCCCTTGCTGCTCCCATCTCTGATAAAAACGCTCTGCTTGTTTTGTTGCTCAGACAACAGTTAAGAATTCAAGGTTGTGAATTATAATCTGATACTGCACTCTCTGATCCCCTTGAGCCAGTAGTACGTCATACATAGATGCAGTGTGACTTGATGGGCCAGTGAGCTGCAGCCGCGGTGATAAGCCTCCACAGGGCAGATTACTGTTCTTCATGGAAGAAAGCTTTATTATCATTTTTCTGATGTACGAGGACAACAAGAGCAAGAAATTCCTCTGCCACTCCCTCAAAAATCAAAAAGAAAAATCTGAGCATTTGTTTAATGCACCATTTCATATATTGAGAACAAAATGCAAAGTCTTTTTCTTGAGGATTTAACAGCAGAGTATGTTTATTGCATTATTGATGTTGCTCCAGTGCGTTATGACGTAAAGGTTATTTTTGGGAGTGTTTAGTTTCTGCATCCATGCATGCCCCCATCTTGAAGCTCTGTTGTCTGGTCTTCTTTTCTATGGTTTTTTACGACAAGATGATGTGATTTGGTTTGACTGTCCTTCTGAGCTGCCTCAAACATTATCAGATAATCATATTTTGGTTAGTTTTAAAGCTGAAATCAGGGTGTCCATGCATCCTTAGAAAGTCTAAAGTCATGTTTTTAAAACTAAAGCCGCTCCTTTCTTCCTCGCTGCTGATAAACATTATCTGCAATGCCAGCTAGTTAGTCTGCACCCCTGGGTAATTGCAAATTTATTGAGGATTGGATGGACAATGTCCCTTTTGGAAGTTGGCTCACGGCTGTGTCCTGCCCAGATGAGGCCCACAGCATTCTGTGCAAAGACTTTCAAGTTTGGCACCATGGGGACAGACCACAGCCATACCAAAAATTAAATGAGTCTCATTGAGTGACACACATGATATTGTTGTAAAACAGCTGGATCCCTCAACCATCGCCAATGTTTTAAGTTTTTTTTGTGTTAAATTTCATTTAAGGTGGCATTGAAAAGGTCTTCAAAAGTCTTACATTCGACTTGCTGAAACCTGCAGATACCCTGTAAGTTTGTGCTAACGTAATGATTTTAGGGCCATTTTTAAAAACTGAATTGAATTAAAAAAAAAAGAATTGGCTATATGAAATTTCCACATTTAAGCTGATTGAACAGAATGACTGAGGCTTACAAACATCTCAGGTTTCCATCAAAGACAGCCAACATGTTACAATAAAAGTCTCTGCTCCATTGTGGTGCCGGTGTCATACAACAAAAAATTCTCATTTAAATTTATTTCAACTCTCAAATAGCCCTTTGTCATAGACCTCTTCTGGATATAATGTAAACAGGCAGCATTGAACCTCCAAAGTGACACCTTTGAGCCAAGTGCTCTCAGAGAACTGAAGATGGAAAATGATCTCCTGCTCCAACACAGATATCGTAAATATTTTGAACTTGGGCTTTAAGTGAAGATTTGACTCAAAGAGTGTATTGACAGCAAGTACCACAGATGGAAAGTCAATGTCAAGGCATGTTAAGGAAATGGGGTCGTCAAACTTGTGGCTTTTGTTTGTGTTGAACTCTCTGTTCCCATTATTTTTCAAATCTAGAGAAGGAGACGTGTCGTCCTCATGTATGCACCTGTTAGCTACTTATAATATTTATGCAGGCTTATTTATACCAATGGTATGTTGATGTTTGAATGTACCAGACACACATTTAAGTCCTTGACTTCATGTGTTTGGTCTTACCTTTTGTTATACTTCACTAAATGTGCTTTCATAATGTCCTGTTCCTCAGTCTCTCTGTGCATCTTCAGTGATACAACATGTTTTGTGTTTGCAGCTCAAACTCACACAGCCCCTCGCCGCCAAGCAGCTCCAACGCATTCAGTCTGGTGAGCTCGGAGCAGGACAACCCTTCAACCAGTGGCTGCAGGTTAGTAAAAATCTAAGATCTCATGTTAGAAATTACATTTAAGTAGGAAATTGGTGGTAGATGCATGTGTTCAACCTCATAAGTGTAAAAGTTTGACAGAGTTTTGTCTGAAACTGTGAGGGACTTGTCTGTTTCTTCTTAGCTGTGGCAGTTTTTACCTGGGAGTCAGTGTAAATCCAGCAGTAGATGTTATCCTCTTTTCCCTCTTTTTTTCTGGTTATCCCCCCCCCCTTGTCTTACTCTCCATATGGGAATGTCATGCTCCCAATGAGTGTGAAAACAGTGGTGAGACCTTGCCATTTTGACACACGTGTATCTGTCTCATGTTCCCATTGCAGCAGCGAACAGTCCGCCAAAGCGAAGACTCAGAAGGAGGTGTTCAAGACTCTGAAGGAGCTGAAGATGCATCTACCTTCGGAAAAGAGGAGCAAGGGCAAGTCCAGCACCGTCAACACGCTCAAATACGCGCTGCGGTGCGTCAAACAGGTGAAAGGTAAGACCTGCTTCCATTTGCACTTTTTCCATGAGCCGTTGATGTGTTTACTTCATTGTTTGTGGACATCATCAATAGTTACAATCCTGAGTAAGCAGAAGTGTATTTTGATGTCAAATGACGTGAATTTTTAATGTCCGCTTTGACTGGTGACAAGCTAAAGCATGGTGAATAAGGAAGTGTGCATTGATCAGACTTTACTTAATTCTGCAGCCAATGAGGAGTACTACCAGATGCTGATGATCAATGACAGTCAGCCTCCAGGCTTTGATGTATCATCCTATACAATTGAGGAAATCAACAGCATCACCTCTGAATACACCCTCAAAAACACTGTAAGTACCTCTTATACTCATCTTTAACAAAAATGGAAGAGAGGCTGCTGTAAAAATTTGTCTTTGGACAGAAGCTTTAAGTCATGTATTTATGCAAATCTAACTCTGTTAAGAAAGATTTTGCTCTGGCTTGCTGAATTTGGATTTGGATATCATTAAAAACTTCAGCTTTTAAAGTGAATTTTTCCTCGTACACAGGACATATTCGCAGTCGCTGTCTCTCTCATCACCGGGAAGATTGTTTACATTTCGGACCAGGCGGCGACAATCTTGAACTGCAAACGGGAAGTGTTCAACAACGCCAAGTTTGTTGAATTCCTGACGCCGCAGGATGTCAGCGTGTTCTACAGCTTCACCACGCCGTACCGCCTGCCCTCATGGAGCATGTGCACCGGAGCAGGTACAGATCACCTCCAGACTTAGATCTCAATGCTTACTATCTTAAGCCCTATGTGTTTCTACACTCTTCATTCAGAATACAGCGTCAGAGTGCTGCCTTCACCCCTTAGGGCACGTGGGGAAGACACATGTAGCAGGACCCTCGCCACCTGCACATACAGGCATCTATTTCCTACATACGACCCACCCACACACACATGCTCATACAAACAGCACATATTGCATTAACATGCTCAATCGCACATTAACCAGTGTACACCCACTCAAGCTCACCTGCCACAGATTTGACATACACATAACAATACATGCATACAGCACTGAGGCACAGGTTCGTAAGGAATACCTGTATGTGTTTAAAAAAAACACTAATCTGACCGAGTGAATCATTCCAAGCTAGATTCCTATTCCAGCATATTCAAATCCAGGAAAAACAATGAATAATAAACGTGACATTTTTCATGTTGCATTGGGAGCCTTTGTATCTCAAAGCAAGCAAAGTTTATTTTTTATATGAACAGATATTGTGCTACCTTCTCAGTTGTTGCCCCTGACAATGTGTTTGCTTGATTTTAGGAATGATTGCCGTAATTGTGGATGATTAGTATTGCTGCATTTTAATGACAGACATTCTCAGTACCCTTTTTTATTCTTTTTTCTAAATTTCCTCAAATCGACCTTCAGAAATATTTTCCATATCAAATTATGTAACAAGTTTTTAAGCTTCCACTCTGTCTGCAAGTCTGCCATGTTGTCTGTGCACTTTAAGATACCGTGGTTGATTGTGTAGTCTCAACAGCTTGTGGTCAACAGATGTAGGGGCTGTTATCAGCCTGAGAGTTAAAAACTGGCAGGCATTCCTTGTTTTTTGAAACTGTTGAAGCTGCAGTCTGCTGCTGCACTGTTCTGACAACAGTTTTCCTCGTACTTTGACGACAATGTAGCTTTAACAACAGGCCTCTTAAGCCCTATTCACAGTGCTTTGAACATGGATGACTAACAGGTGTCATGCATTTGGTGATTTATTCATCCCACCCTCTCTCTGTCTCTAATTCAGAATCGTCTCCCACGGAGTGCATGCAGGAGAAATCCTTCTTTTGCCGCATCAGGTGAGTGACAGTGGCCGACAGCTTCTCTGATCCATAGTTTCCTGCTCAAACAAGCTGTGAGTCAGCTCTAAACTAGTGTGCAGAGGGAGGGAGGGAGGGACAGAGGAGAGGGAGAGAGGACGTCAGCAACCGGGAACTTAGCAACTGTTCCTCCATCTAGTGGGCAGAGCTGGTATTACAATTGAGGCTGAGTAATACGCCTTGTTATCAGATCACAGTTAAATCCCTATCGTCAAATGTGCAAGTGACAAAACCCCCATAATTTGAATCTCAGTTTCAGGCAAACTGATTTATTTTGAAAGCACACTTTGAAACACTTCAATACAGGGAACTTATGACTCAAATTTATTTCAATGTTTTTAGTGGTGGAAAGGAGCATGAAGGGGATCTCCAGTACTACCCGTTTCGCATGACTCCATACCTGATGAAAGTTCAGGATGCTGAGCCGGCTGAAGAACAGTTTTGCTGCCTCCTACTGGCTGAAAGGGTGCACTCTGGATATGAAGGTAAAGCCTGCAATCACATTGTATAACAGTGCCTCACTGAATAACATTGTTTTAACTTTCTGTCAAGTTGTGAGGACACTAAATAAAGCAGTTAGTGGAATTGCAGATTGATTTTTTTTTTTCTATTTTCTACAGCGCCCAGAATCCCCCCAGACAAGCGAATCTTCACAACAACACACACACCAAACTGTGTGTTCCAGGATGTGGATGAGAGGTGAGTAAATCTGAGCTGTATTCTTCGTCGTAGAATAATCTGCAGATTGATTTGATGATAAAGAAAACTGACTGACTGGGGGAACACAGAACCATCATCTCTTCAAACAATGTTCAACTGAAATGCTTTCTTGTAACTGCTGTTGCTCGTCAATATATAACTCAACCAATCCCACTTAAGAAACACTGAAATTTTCTTTTAAGTTGCACTCTTGCCCCCTGCCCTCTTGGCCAGGTCACCCTTGCAAAAGAGATCCCTATCTTGATGGGTTATTACCTGGTTAAATATAGGTTAAAAAATATAAATAAATAAGAAGTTGGATGAGCTGAGGTACAAGAGATTTAAACATCTATTTCTCTATTTTAAACACGTTTTTTTTTTCTCCATCAGGGCTGTTCCTCTGTTGGGTTTCCTCCCTCAGGACCTGATTGGGACTCCTGTGCTGCTCAATCTACACCCAAGTGACCGACCCCTCATGCTAGCTGTGCATCGAAAGAGTGAGAACACTTTTGTTTACATGATTTGATATTTGCCAAGTTTTGTATTTCAAAGTCCCTCACTGTGTTTTGCTCCTCACTCACTTTACCTCCTGTTACCCACAGTTCTGCAGTACGCTGGTCAGCCATTTGATCACTCCTCCATTCGCTTCTGTGCAAGAAACGGCGAGTACATCACCATCGACACCAGCTGGTCCAGCTTTGTCAACCCCTGGAGCCGCAAGGTCTCCTTTGTCATTGGAAGACACAAAGTCCGCATGTGAGCATCTCAGAATGATGATTTAGCTCATGATTTTTACGATGTAGGTGATAAATGTGTCATTCTGAACATGCTTGATGACAGTGGTGTGTGTTTGTTTTCAGGGGTCCTGTGAATGAAGATGTTTTTGCTGTACCTGCTTTTCATGGAGGGAAGATCATGGACTCAGACATTCAGGAAATTAGTGAACAGATCCACAGGCTGCTCCTCCAAGTACGTACACACAGAAGCACTACACTTCCATTTAGATACTATAGAAATAAAAATTTGGTAGCTCATCTAACAGCTCTTTCTCTCTGCAGCCGGTCCATAACATGGGCTCCAGTGGTTATGGCAGCCATGGCAGCAATGGTTCCCATGAGCAGCTGGTGAGCATCAGTTCATCCAGCGAAAGTAATGGGAATGTCACAGCGAAGAAGACAGCAGAGGAGACAGGAAAGGTCAAACCTCCCAGAACGTTCCAGGAGATTTGTAAAGGGGTGCACATGCTGAAGAACCAGGACTATCAGGTCTGCCTGCGCTCCCCTTCCTCTTCTCCCTTACCATCGCCATCAAAGCCTGAGCAGAAGAAGACTGCTGATGGTGAGTTCAGTTAGATATCACAGAAACACGGACCCTTGTAAATATATTCTTAGTATATAACAAACTGCTAATGAACAAAAAGAAGCATGTACAATTTTTATTCAGAGGTTCCTTGATTCTGTCATAAAATGTCAGCACACTTTTCATAAGTACGGAGTGCCATCAGAGTTGTTGAGTTGGTCCCTATTTCATATTCAATTATCTAAAACAAAGCAGATTAAAATCCAACGTGAATAAGAACACAGCGAGCATGTTTTACTTTAGTGTCTGATTTCTCTCTGACTATGTGTTTTTGATGTTGTTCATCCTGTTCCTCCTCTCCAGTTGCAGTTTCAGCTCAGAAGAGTCCAGTAGTTCGTCTGAAGGACTCAGCAGCCCCTCTGCAGGCCAGGGACAGTACTGCAGCCACCATGGAGGACTTCCCCTGCAAAGATCAGACAGTCCACTCCTATCAGCAGATCAGCTGCCTCGACAGTGTCATCAGGTGAGAGCTGCTCTCTGTGTTCATGATTGTGAGAATTTATTGGTCGTATGTGAACAATCTGATTTGATTGAACCTGTTTGTGTTTCTCAGGTATCTGGAGAGCTGTAACATCCCCATCACAGTGAAGAGAAAGTACCAGTTCTCCTCTAACACCACCTCCTCCAACTCAGATGATGATAAGAAGGCCTTAGAGGATGGATTGCAAGGGCCTCAGGATGCAAACCCAGGCATGTACACATATACACACACACACACACACACGTACACACACACACAAACACACATTAAGAAAGATGCTGGATCCACTCTCTTGATGCATTGTTAAAATCTTAAACAGAAGCATCCACTGTTTATGTAACACTATCATATACCAGTATAGAGGAGACTGATTATTTTTGAGTTTAGCGTTAACTAGATTTATCTCTCTGGATCTAGATCCTTTGATGCTTGATGCCCAGCCAGGTCTGTCCAATATGAAAGCACCTAAGAAGCCTCCGTCTGGAGCAGCAGCTGTGGTGGGTGGCCCCCTGGCACCCCTCACCTTGCCAAGCAAAGCTGAGAGTGTTGTGTCTATCACCTCACAGTGCAGCTACAGCAGCACCATCGTCCATGTGGGAGACAAGAAGCCTCAGCCAGAGTCCGGTGAGTGGGTCCAGCTCAGTTTTCAAAGGGTGCTCTTCAGAAAGAGCGGTCAGAGCATGTGGTGTGTGTCGAAGCATGTGTTACAAAATAAAGTAAATTCAGCTGGACTGATCTTATGACTCCTTTCCCTTGCACAGAGATTATAGAGGATGTGGCAGAGAGTCCTGCACCTCCGCCTCTGCCTGTCAGCATTGTATCACCACCCAGTCAGGAGAAGGAGGCCTACAAGCGACTGGGACTGACCAAACAGGTGCTGGCTGCACACACGCAGAAAGAAGAGCAGGCTTTCCTCAATCGCTTCCGGGAAGTCCACAATGCCAGAACCTCCCAGAAAGACTGTTCTATGTATCTGCACAAACAGAGAGGTCCAGCCAATGCCGAAGGTACACACGCTCTCACAATGGTCATGTGTGTCTGAAATGCTCTTTGTATATCACTGCCATCAATGGGGAAACTTTATTCATCATTTTTGGGGAAAAAAAAGAATTAAATATTGAGTTTGGGATTCAGGAAAAGTAAATTTATTGTAGTTAAGGATATTCACATAGTCTGATAAACCAGCAGCCAAATGACACCTTAGTTCATAGCAGTGAGCCAAATTTTCCAGTCAGCAGTATTTGATTGTGAAGTCATATCTTTAAATAACATCTGACCTTTGTGTGTCGTCTCAAAAGCATCCGGACCACGAGGCACAGCCAAACAAGGCCCCACTCGGCCTGAGACCACAGCAAAGAAAGGCAACCGCAACAGGAAATCCAAGAAACCCCGGATGAAGCATCCTGATTCGTCAGACAGTGCTATATCCAACCGCAAACCCCGGCCTCCTCTGCAGGGTCTCAACCAAACCTCATGGTCCCCATCAGAGGCGTCCCAGTCCGCTTTTAATGTTTCCTACCCAGCCATGGTGCCTGCTTACCCGCTCTACCCCCCAGCTCCTGCTGCCACAGCTCAGGCCCCTCGCCCTGACCCCTCTCTTTCTGCTGGATTTGGAGAGGGTCAGAGCACCCAAGCTCCACCCACTGCCACGCCATTTCCTGCGCCTATTGTTACACCTATGGTGGCTCTAGTGTTACCCAATTACCTCTTCCCCCAACTAGGACAGATAGGTCAGATAGGGCAGCTGGGGGCTGCTCCTAGACCGACGTTTTTCACTGAGCCAGCCCAAACACAACCTGCATACACAACACAGCAGCCGTTCCAGGCCCCACAGCCAGCATTCACCATGCAAACACAAGCCCCCTTCACTGCCCAACAGCCATTTCCTGTGCAGACTGCTTTCAACCCCCAGCAGCCCTTCCAAACGGCTCAGACCCCCTTCTCCACGCAGCAGCCTTTCCAGACTGCTCAGACTGCTTATAGCACCCAGCAGCCTTTCCAGGCCCCCCAGCCTGCATACACAACCCCTCAGCCCTTCGCTGCCCAGCCCTCTTTCCCTGTACAGACTCAGTTTGTGGCTCAGGCTACGTATCCAGCACAACCTTTCCCTTACAGCCTAACAGCTGAGCCCTCCAAAGCCCTCGCTGTGGAGCCCAGAGAGGGAGCTGCTTCACGCTCCTCCACCCCTGCCTCTGGAGCGAGGGAGCCCGCCACATCACCGCCCCTGTTTGAGTCACGATGCAGCTCACCGCTGCAGCTCAACCTGCTTAGCATGGAGGAGGGTCAGCGCTCTGTAGAAAGACAGGACAGCACAGCACCATCTGGAGTCCTGGGCAACAGTTCAGCAGCATCAGGGGCCGGAGGAGGAGCAGGAGCAGGAGAGAAGATGGGAGGAACAGCCAAGAGCGAAAGTTTTAAACAGGTGAGAGACAAAGAAAATCACACTCAAACCAACCAACATCTGTGTATAAAGCTTACGTCAGTGCTGCACATAAGTTGAAGCTCCGTCTTTTAAGTTTTGCTGTGATGTGTTTCAGGTGGAGTCAATGGGAGACGGAGCCAACAGTGATGGCAACTCCTCATCCTGTGACCTGTTGGACATTCTCCTGCAGGAACAGGAGGACTCTCACTCTGGCACTGGTTCAGCAACATCTGGCTCCATGGGCTCAGGATCTGGCTCAGGTTCAGGCTCTGGATCTGGCTCAGGATCGGGCTCGGGCTGTGGTACATCAGCTAGTGGAGCTTCTGGCAGCAGAACAGGTCAGTAACTCAATACTGGACAAGAATATTTCTACCTAATGATTCTACTTTTGCTTACACAGCATCATGTTACATTCACTTTGCTTCTGACTGACATCTTTGTATTAACTGTGTTTAGGGAGCAGCAACACCAGCAAGTACTTTGGCAGTGTTGACTCTCTGGAACATGATCACAAGACCAAGGCCAAAACTAAGACACGAGGTGAAGGGGGCTCTGATGGGGGTCAGTCCCAGACCAAGGCCTCAACTCAAGGAGATGGAGATCATTTGATCAAATATGTTCTTCAGGAGCCTCTCTGGCTGCTCATGGCCAACGCTGACGACAAGGTCATGATGACCTATCAAATGCCATCCAGGTAAGTCAGTGACATGGATTGAATTGGATTAAAATCACTGATCTAAAGTTAACCTCAGGGAAAGAAGTGTTAAACCAGTGTCATCATAAGTGCAGGTTTTGTTAACGTGTGTTTTCTGACCTGCAGGGACATTCAAAGGGTCCTGAGAGAGGACAAGGAGAGGCTGAGGCAGATGCAGAAGAGCCAGCCCCACTTTTCTTCAGACCAACGGCGAGAGCTTGTGGAGGAGCACCCCTGGATGAGGAGGGGGGGTCTACCAGCTGCTATCAATGTCAGGGTAAGGGCTCTCACACACACACACACACACATACTTGAAGATGCTATGAGGACTTTCTACGTGATCTTGTAATCTTCTCATATCTGGATATATGCCTGATCACAATCCACAACTTGAGATTACCAGTGCCAAAATAGATTATTTTTAAAAGCTAATTCTTAGCTTCCCAACCAACCAGGTTGGACTGGACTGGATGAATTTACTGCATGTCAAAGTCTCTATGACAACGCCAAGCAGGCTGATCGGGTTTAGCAGTGAGACAAAAGATCTGTTTCTCTCTGCTGAAAATTTCTGTGATTTATTTATTAATAATAGTGGACACAGCAAGACCACTACTAAATTACAGCACAAACTCACAAAGTTTGCTTGTTGTCATGTTTTAAACAACAGCGCTACATAACTGTTGATAAATACATTGCTTGGCTGCCTTGTATCCAGTTAAAAGTTATCTTGGAACAAAGAAAAGTGTTATGAGAAGATCCCTTCTACTTTCACTTTTAAAACAAATTCATAGCAGGTGTTTGTGGAACACAAAGATAAAATATGTAAATGCAGGTTGCACTTTCTAATAAAGACTCTTCACATTGATATTTTTCATTGTGTGTGTTCAGGAGTGTGTGTACTGCGAGGACGCAGCAGCAGCTCCCGTTGAGGAGGACCTGCCTGACATGGACATGGGAGAGCTCGGTGAGGAGCTGAGCCAAGAGGACCAGAGCGCTCAGAGCCAATCAGAGGCAGCTAAGCCTCAACAGGACGCTGGCTCTTGAACAAACACACACACACACACTCTTACAGCCAGCAGGGGGACCCCTTCTACCAGCCATGGACCCTCGTGATACACACAAATACACACACACACACACATGCACATTGTAAAAGAAACTCATATGTGCCTGACCATCCTCACGATAGCACACGAACACACTTGACATGAACTCTTCAGGACTCTGTGTTGCCGTTGTGAATATGAGGATGTGCGCCGCTCATGTGTTCATGTATGTGTGTGCTGTGTGGAGGACTGATGCTGAAATGCAGCTCGTGATGTGTGAGGAGACACACACACAGATGCAGGCCCAGCCCATGAGGTTGGTGACCTTTGGCCTCCTAGATATATATTTCTTTGTGTCCCGTGCTCTCTATCAGAGGCAGAAATTAATTTAACCTTCTTTTTTTTTAAAGAATTGAATCATGTTCTCAGCCAGCAGCTCAGCATCACTGTTTGAATTCTCTGCCACCACACGCTATGTCATTGTCTTAACTGTCTTACCACGTGGTCTCGTTCAAACCCCAGAATCCTCTGTTTTTGTCCACTAAAGGAGCTGTGTAGAATAGTTACAGTGCTCATGAGATGATATGAGCCGGGCCAAAGGGCATGGATTAGCACTTTTTTTTAAACCATTGATCCCATGACTCTCAGACCTGAGTTTGTGAAACATCAGCAGTGGAAGCACTTGACTCAAGAGACAACAGAAAGTCATGTGGTATGTTTTTATATTTCTCAAAAGTGACAATCTAAAACATAGTGTAAGGTGTTTATAACATTTTATTGTATTTATTTTCTACCAAAAAATGTATCTAGTGTAGAAGTGGAAGCCAAATCCTTTCAGCTTAAAGACTTAGGGGTCCACTCCTTTGAATTCACTCTGACAGCTTAAACCTGGAGCTCATCTGTTTTTCTCAAGCTTCTGTTTTTACAAAAAAAGCAGAAATATTTTTAAACACAAATAACAAACCAAGGATGTTGGTTTAATAACTGAGGCTTCTATTAAGTTATAAAAAGACAGTCTATGGGATTTTAAATCCATCTTTCTCTTTGAATTTGTACGTTTCGATGAATTTCTTATGTAGCTTTGAAAAATGTATTGCCCAAATATTTTTTCACTCAGTATGGTGCAGATCTGGTAGAAAGTGTCATTTTCAGACCAAATGAGTGCTGATTCAAACATCATGTACAATTCTAATGCCTCTGTTTACATCCTTCCAGAGAATTTGCCATTTTCTGTCACTTTACCCTTTTAATACAAACACATTACTCCTCATTTGCTTTCCACTCAAAAAGAGCTTTTTTAATACAGGCAAACTCCAAGCTTCACTTGACTGACTCTGAACTATAAGAGTCTAAAGGTGTGTGTTGAGTTCAGTTTCTTGAGTGTTTTAAAAGCCATCAGTCAGAGCGTGGGTTTTGAGATTCAGCACTGAAATGTGAAAGGTAAAATGGGGAAACAGCGTCGACATTGTAGCAAATTTGAGGACCATGTTGCCTCAGTACTCTGAGTTCTATAGGAAATGGTGACACGTGTATCAGTGAGTCCTCTGTCACCTTACATGAAGTATTGGGGAAACAGCGTCGGTCCACATTGGCTCCATGTCGGCTGATTCAGGTTATCAGCACGAGAACTGGGAACAACTCTGGTGCTAGGACAGAGATAGGGTTCGTGAATGTAACAGGCAGGACCAAGAGCATCAGCTGGTGTATTTGTCTTCATGGTTTTTATTTCTTGTCCAAATGTCAGACATTTTTTAATTGTTCTATTTTTCTATTTTATTTCTCTTTGATGTATTTTATGTGTTTGACTTTGGAGAGTTTGTGAGTGTCATCGGGGACGGACCCTACCTCTATTGAATCCCAGGTCCTGTTTTTAGCAGCACGTGGCGGTGTTTGAATGTGGACAGAGCGCAGTCGTCAGATACTATAGAGATTCCAGTGAACGATGGGCTCGTGCAGAGAGTCTGTGGACTGCCTGTCACCTCTTTTAGAAACTGCAGCCTGTCTCTGTCTTTTGTCTCTTTACTGTGCAAAATATCTCTGGGGGGGCCTCCAACACCCACCTGTGCACAGCCCATCACAAATGCAAGAATGTAGTAGCATAATATGAAACAGAACTGTGGAATAAGTCTTTTCTAAAGTGAGTGAGCTGGAGAATGCTGCTGCACTAGTTTTAAGCCTTGCCTTTCCCATAAGGCCTTTCAGAGAGGGAATTAGTTTTAATAAATCTCACACTGGTGGGCTGTTGGAGAAACCCTGACCTGTAAATGCATACACACATGGTACTGGCACATGCAGCTGTGTATGGTCATGTAAATTTGTTTCATCGCCACTGTTTGAGTCTGTGCTATAAGAAACTAGCACAGGTCTGTGCATTTTTGTAGGTAATATGATGTGTTGTTTGAAACATGGAGACAATGTTGTAATAAAACTACAGAAATATAAAGATGTGTCTCTTATTTTTACTGCCCTTTCTCACATTTAAGTAACGTAAAAAATACTTTCATTCGATTTGATTTTCTTTAACAGAGTGATATTGGAACTATACTTTAAGATTACTAAACAACAATTGTTAGTGTTCAATGGAAAGTGCTGGAGCCCAAATGAAACTCTTGTGTGATCAAGTGTATTGTGTTCTGCGTGCTGCTGCCCAAAGAAGTCATTGTCCTCTCAGACAGTTGAGATGCTCCGGGGTCTGCAGAGAATCCCCTCAGGGATCTGTTTCAGCGCCATATGCTCGCCTCTGCCGTTACATCACTCTCACACCAACTGTTGCACTGCAGTGACCTTTGACCTCAGATCTCACGCGTGGTCACAGACTCACAGCTGATGCATTTGGAAACAAAAGTCTTAGCTCCTGTCTGATTATTTTCTTTTATAAAACTGAATGAGTTAATGAATCCAGCCTGTCGTCTGTCACTTTCTGTTAGCAGATTGTTGGTCTGATGGTGGGAAAACACTAAATTTTAATATCTTTTAAGGAATATTCAAACCCTCTTGACTCACATAAGAGAAGTGATGTTTAAGTTCCATCTGAACATGTTCATAATTTTAAGCTTGATCCAGTTTTCTGGAGTATTTTTTTGACTGCACAACTTTGGGTGTGACTGTAATTTAATTTGGCTGAGGGTCTTGAAGTTTAGATCTCCACCCATTCACCCACCTGCTCCCTTTCATCTCTCACAACAAACAGAATTACAGAGCTTCAAATTACACTGAATCACAGCCACTTGATATATGTTTATGACTCTGTCGGTCATTTCATCTGCTCCGATATAAAACAAATTCTACCACTGCAAAAATTTACAAAGGGGTAAAGTGACTGAAAGGTTCCGGATGTTCTTCAGATGTTACCGCTGTGACTCTGCAAAGGTTGACAAAATTTTAGAACATGAATTCATGCACGTTGAAGTCTTGGGAACAAGAAAAACTATTCTTCAGTTTCATTTTAAACACAAACCTCTTGGTTCAGAAAGTTTGATGTTGTTCACTTACTTCTGTGTAACTTTTCCAACACTTTTTAAGGTCAAGTGTAAAAAAGCCAATTTGTTTTGTTTTTTGCCATTTAATGTATATATTTTGTCATATAGTGTTGTATTTTTATATCAACTATCAAAAGATTAAAGTTAAGTCTGATGTTACGATTACTTTCTCTATGGTGGACTTTTTTTCCTTATTTATCAAAGCTGAGGCCAGCTTTTGTTAGCTTAGCATTAAGATGGAAATAGTTGGTAGTCTGTTTCCTTGGGACACTGAAAAAACTGGAATTTGAGCAAGTGTTAATGTCTTATATTTAGTAAAAGATGCCTTTTGGACATTCATAAGTCCAGACAAATGTTTTATTTTAAGATACCAAAGACAAAGATTATGCCTGAATTGTTTGCAAAGAGTCATAACAAAACAGACACAATTTTCTTCACCAAAAAGCATATTTGTTTACTCTTAACAAAAACTCAGGCATCAATTTTGCAGGAGACAGTGCCTTGCTTAGATTTCAGTCTTTGCGGTGCATTAACACCACATGTCATATTGTTGTGTATTTATTGTTAGAAGTCTGTTACTACACAGTGAATGGTGAGTTAAATGGTCTGGTGGGTAGATTTTGTTTTGCTTTGGACTCATTTCCCTATCAGAGATCTAATGCTCCTGGTTTAGTGTCTTGAACCCTGCTGTTTCTCTTGTGGCCACCAGGGGGCTGCTGCAACGACTGCAGAAAAGCTGTATAGAAGTCCAGAGAAAATGTCTCTACATTTTTAACTCCAGTAAGCATATTGACAAATTATCCAGATCAATTTTGGCTATAATGTAAATAACATATGTCTCAAATATTAATTTGCAGTGTTCATGTTGACCCTAAAACAGTATCAAATGACTCAGTTTAGTAGTGTCAAGTCTCCACTATGTCCTGATGTTAAACAGTTAAACTTTTTAGTTATGTAAACTTTTTTGTTTTTGTGGATTTAAATTACATTTTTTCTTTAACTTTACTTTTTAAGGTAGTTGATAGAAATAACTCATCAATTTCATTTCAATCTGCGGAGACATTCTGGGTATAGCATGAAAGCTGTAGCTGCACTGAACAGCTTGGAGGGGTTAAAGTCCAGTCAACAAGCATTACTGATTTATTCAGATAAAGATTTATATGTGGATTTGTTTTGTGATTAAGATGATGCAACTTAAAAAATAATTATCACAACAGCTTAAGTAATCTTTAGTCATATGGACATAGAATAATATGCTACAATAACGTGTGCAAAATCGCATTTTACAGTGAACCAAAATCTGAAAACAGTGAGAGCACTTTTATCTTAAGTTATTGATCAGTTTCCACCAGCAGTTTGACTCCCTTGTCTTCAGACTGCAGCCTGTGTGAGAGAGAGAGAGTGTGTGTGTATGTGTGTGTGGGAGAGTGTGTGTGTGTCCCCTTTGAAGAAGTTGAGCCTGTTTGTTTCCTTTGTAGCTGGGACCATTTGACGCTCTGCTGTCACATGTCCGCAGCTTTGATCAGCGTGTCTGTCCGCTCTCATTTCAATGTGTTTCCTCCGACGTTCACACCCCGAGTCCAGTCTGTGACCCCCCACCTCCACCTCCTGCTCCACCCGGGTCTGTTCATCGCCCCCCCAATAGTCCGGGATCAGCTGATAACAGATGAAGATCCTCTCACCGATCACAACCTGCAGCCTGATGGTGTTGTGGTGACTGTTGCTCTTGTATTATTCTCATCTAAAGGACTGTGAGCGTGTTTCCGGGGGCGGGACGTGTCTTGGTTGCACAGGATCTAACAGGTCTGTGATAATGAGCTCATTCAAGGTGAGAGAGGAGACACATGAGAAGGTGTTTCTGACTCTCAGAGGACACACAGCAAACTGAAGGAAGAGGACATCATGCAATAAAACCATTTTTTATCAGTAGACAGAATTTTTTTTTTCCCTTTTTTATATCAATTTAATTTCCTTTTTTTATCTTAAATCCTGTGGTGCATAGTGGTCACTACAGTGGACACCTATTTAAAAGTTATTGACTCCTAAATTCAATGGTTCATAGGGTGGAAATTCATATTAACCTGTGTCAGGATATTTTTATTCTTCTTGGGGCCTGAAAAATGTTTTCAAATTTTTTTCAAACATATTTGTTTCTTTAAAAAAGTTATTGACAAACATTTGAGGGTGAAAAAGCTTATAAACTATACATTTTTCAATGTTAAAATAGATGGAAAAGACAGTTCAGATGTTTTGCAAAGCATTAAAAAAGACTATTTATGAAATTACAAAAAAAAAAAAAAAAAGGTCATATTTACATTAAGTTCACACTGTTTTATGTTTAATGCTCAGTTACAAATACATGGGGGAAAAAATGGTAAACTTTTTCCCCATGTCTTAAGACAAATAACAACACTCAAGGGAAAAATCCTGACACTGACCTTCATAATTCATGCATCAGAGGGTTAATTTAATACCAATCTTTAATACAACATGAGAATCTTGGGATTGTAGATGAAATGATGAAAGTTGAGCCAAATGGTCAGAGATGGAGTTGTGAATGTGAAGGCAAGACCCTACGTAAATCAGTTCAGGAGTATATTTTGATGGACTGGTCCAATTTTTAATGTTTTATTTCATGTGATTGGTTTTAGCTGCTTAAAAACATAGTTATGTTAATGCTGATGCCTCTCAATGATCTGTTACCCACCAAGACCCTGAGCATGTAGACAGATTCTACTGGGCGAAAAATGTTTGTTGACATTTTACTCTTTTTTTTTTTTTTTTTTTTTTTTTTTAAAAGCAGGATGAGTTTTTTTTTATTATTATAATTCATTTATTTATTTTTTATATAAACTGCCTCTGAAATGAACAGGACAATCAGCAAAGAAAAAAAACATGACACTTTGTCCAAATGAGGTGCACAAATTCCACCATGGGAACTTTTCATGCATGGCACTTGGATGGACTGAACTTAAAATTTAATTTGATGCTTCAAATGCAAGTTCATACAACCTCACTCTAGTTTTTTTTTTTTCCTTGTATGCCTGGTGCTTTTTTTGGTAAATGCTGCATGCATCAGCTTTTTCCTTCTGTCATGTTGCTCTAACCAAAAGGGCAGTGTGGGTCAGATTTAATGCAGATAATTGATCTAAACTGCATCACTAAAATTAACCTCCCATGTTATTTTATACTAAATCAGAAATTAAAAAAGTACTAAATCACGGTATTTCCTTGGAGACCTTTAACCTATAAGAATGCATCAACTCAGAGCAGACATTTTCTTTTTAACATTATTTATTAATCAAATTCAAACATTTACAGACATTTCTAAACATTACAACATTAAGTGGTTGTTCTGAAAGAGGCTACTGGTCCAATAAACTACAGGCCTTTATGAAATACAATAGAAATATTTATATTAATCACTGTTTAGAGGCACTGCCGAACGTCTGGGTGTCTAAAAGAGCTTTTATTTCTTCTCATACAAATCCTATATACACAGACACAAACATGATTCAACTCTTCATCTTAAGTCCTTCGTTGGGTTATTTGTACAGTTAAAAATGAGCGTAAAGTATTTTTCCAGGAGTGAAGAAAGGTAAGAACAAAGAGCTCACTGCCAGGGACTGAAAACGACTGAAGGAGCAGACAGTGGAGTCCTAAAGCTGTAGCGCTTCAAGAGGAAAGACTGCTGATGAGATGAAGGAGAAATCCATCCTTTGACATGATTTGTCTTCCTAATTTCTTCTTTTGGATGAAAACCAAAGCACTTGGGGTGAGTTCTCCTGAAAAAAATGCTACATAATTTACTTCTGGTTTACTACATTTCCCAGAATGCAAAGAAAAGAGGGCTGCTACTTTAGGTTGTGGGGGGAAAAAAGTGATCTGCAACTCTAATGCATGCTGGTCAACCAAAAATGCCCTCCCATGGGTCACTGCTGCTATCCAAATAATTTATCTTCATGCAAGTTGTATCTCCAATCGTCAGCCAAGTACATATCCCCGACTTGTTTTTGAAGTGGTCCTGTGTCAGAAGTTGGAATTTTCTTCTCAAGAGTTTGCCTGGGTGTCACACATTTTTCCAGAAAGTGCACAGCCCTCTTCATCATATTCCTGCTGCGTCTAATCCAAACCCCAGACTTCTACCAGGGTCTCCACATGGAGCGAGGGTAGGTCATACTGGGCATGATCAGAGCCTCTCTGTTCTCTGAGCCCTCTGACGAGCTCTGGTTGTGCTCACTGTCGGTCTCGTCCAGGTCGGAGCACAGGTCCTCGCTGGACGTGGTGGAGGGGGCCGGGGAGAGGGCGGAGGACGAGCCGCTGGACAGACTCCTTCCTCCGGGCGACGCCAGGGTGGTGCAGAGAGCCTCTCCACTTCCGTGCCAAGTGCTGCCGTTATTCCCAGACGTGTCAGTGATTAGATCCATGAGCACGTCCTGGAGGTGGTCCTCGTTCAGGGGCATACACTCCAGCAAATGGTTGAGGAGCTCTGCAGCCACAGTGGAATCTATTCCAGGACAGCTGGAGACGAACATGTGGACCTCGTGCATGCACTGGATGTAGCCGGCCGCAAACCTCTCACTGGCTTCTCGGTTTAGAGTGTCTGTCTCTGTGGAGAGGAGACAATGATGTTAAAAAACACAGCAGCTGAATATGAAAACTTTTTGTGGTCTCTGACCTGTCTGAGTCAGTTTAAGAGTTCACATTTTACATGATCAAACAAAGACTGATCAGACCCAGATGATGTCTGGGACTGCTTCTTAATGAGTGGTCTCCAAAACTTTTCATCCCTTTATTTTGATCCCTTTATCTCTTCATTTGTTGTAGGTGTGTTGATCTAACTGTGCTCCTCTCTATCTAGGGACAATTTTCGAGGGTCCTGGACAGGACTGAACAATTTGCAAAGATGATCTCACTGCAATTATTTTTTCCCTACATTGCAATTTCAATTTATTTTGCATTTATTTTTAATTTAATTTTATTTTTAGGTTCCCCATCTGTTCTTGATATCAGTTGCTTTACTGGGGAATGAGGGTATTCTCATTTATAAGAAGAAAACGCATACATGAGGGAGAAAAGTAGAATTTTTGGGGGAAAAAAATGACTGAAGAAACTCTGTTTGTACATACATGTACATTTAAAAAATTAGAATATCATGAAAAAGTGAAATATTTTTGGTAACTCATTTCAGAAAGTAAAACATAGGATAAATTATTTAAAGTCTTTATGTCTTGAAATGTGATGATAAAAGGTTATAGATCATGAAAACCTAAAATACAGTGTCTTAGAAAATTAGAATATCACATAGGATCAATAAAAAGTATACTACTTTCTGACCATTTTTCAAATTTTCTCCCAATTTTTGCCTCTTTTTACCATTTTTCACTGCTATTCGACCTTTTTTGATGCTTCAAATTTATTTTCATTGCTGCTTCCTGCTGTTTTTGCCACTTTTGAGATGAGATAATACACTTTATTTATGCCACGAGGGGAAATTCACAACTTAAAATGTTTCTCTTGCAAAGGTGGTTTTCAACAATTTGGCTCTTTGGCTGAACAGTGTTGAGTCACACTGGTGTCGAGCATAAACAGCTACAGTGAAATTACTGTATCTGGTATTCTGACACATTTGAAGTTGAATCAATATTGCATTGTCTGAGATGAGAAGATTGCAGCAGGACATATTGTGATTTAGTCTAATTTGCAATCAATTGCCCAGCCCTAGTCCTGGCCCATAGGTTGGGAACCACTGCTGTGAATCCCAGGTTAAACTTAGCACATATTACCTTTGTCATTCCTGGATTGTTTTGCCTGCTGTCTACACTTGAATGAGTCTGATTCTCTCAAATATGAAATGTATAATGAAGTATGAGTTGTGGTACAAACTTTAACATGTATGCCAAATGTAAATGTTATTGTGTGGTATAATTGAATTGAATTTTCAAACATTAACTTTTAAGTTACATGTCTGCAGTGATGATTGCACACTCTCCAGATTTCACTCTCAGAATGTTTCAGATTTATATCCTTGGGAAAACTCTGTGTGTTCAGTGTGTGTGTGTGAGCAGATGTGTCCTGACCTTGGCTCCTGTTCTTCAGAATGTCCTCCACCTTCTTCACCGTCATCTCCAGCACCTCTGCGTTCTCCATCTTGGAATGAAACTGAAACAAACAACAAACAGGGATCAGTTATCACCACGATCTGTCTTAGTATCACCTGCTGAGGTGAGGTGAAGTGGATGTGTGGTGTGCACTCACGTCTGTATCCGCCAGGAGATTCCGGAGCTCCTGCAAACTCTCATTGATGCGAGCTCTCCTCTTCTTCTCCACCAGAGGTTTCCTGATCTGCAGGGCCACAAACATTTTAATTCACTGACAGTGAGATGAAACGAGAGTTGTTTTTAAGAGATAAGCTGAGGTTTCACACTAGCATCTGCGAGACAAGTGTGCCAATGCTCGTGCGTCGAGAGAGTATTTAAATCCCCGAACGGTCCCTCGGGTTGTACCTTTCTGTCCGCCTTCTGGACACCGTAGTAGGACTCATCCTCCTCCATACCGAGTCCGGTGTCGCTGGGCCGAGCAGCGGGGGCCATGTTGCTTGGATCACCGCTTCCTTGGCTTCTCCCGCTGCTGCTTCGTCCTCCGCGGTTGTCGGAGAGGAGCAGCTGGCAAACGGAACCGGTTACAGGAAGACTCACACTCGGCGAAGCGAGGCGCCCTGTGTTTATAGTACAATCCAAGTGAGACGTGCTGCTGGCGCTGTGTGGCTGTTGTTAGCATTTATAGGGGCTTATTAACATGTGAATAGGGGCTGGGCTGAGCTCGCTGGGGGACAACAGAGCGCACACGGCCGGAACCAATGAGCGCACAGTCCCTTTGTCTCCGGTCAGACCCGGTCTGCGCCCTGAGGAGCTGGATGGGCTTTAATCAGACAGTTTGTTGGGTTTGGGGCTCGAATGCTCTGTTTTCAGACACAAGTGTTGCCACAGATGATATGAGTGTTGTTTTATTTGGCTGCATCTTGCAAAAACTCACTGAGGTTACATCTGCAACAAAAAACTAGCTGGGTTATAATTGAAAGGGCTGACTACCACTGAGGTTTATTCATTTCTCACACATCAAAAATTAATATGCATAATGTTAACAATAAACTCTTTTGTGATGATGTTATGAATACAGTTTGATTTTCATAAGTTACAACATTTTCTGTCTTCTTTTACGCACGAGAACCCCAAATGTCTGCACTCTCTGTTTTTATCCGCCCTACCGATCCTCCCTTCTGTTGGCCTTTGTGTCCAAGCCTCAGCAGATTTACCCGGCTGTTTGGCGGATGTAACGCGATGCCTTCAGTTGGCAGCTGCTGCTGGCGGCCCCTCGGCCCAAACTGAATCAGCCGGGGGAATTAAGGGCCCTTCTCCAAAGAAAGCGACAGGTGTTGCCCTGCGCCTCGTTTGTTCTCCTCGTTGTTTGGTGATTCCTGATTTGTGTGCAACTGCATTCTCAAGTTTTCAGCTCTGCTGTGTTTGAGTGAACTGTGTCTGGTGCGTTTGGCTGAAACATTTTCCAATTTTATGCTTCATGGTGTTTCTTATTGTGATGTGTGTGTCTAATATTAAAAAATGTGAAGCTGACATTCTTTAAAGAACATTTCAGAAGAGGAAGAACACCAGTCTTTAAAACTATCGGGCATTCTGCGTCTGGATGTTCTGTCTTTTACGCACAATGTCTGTTTGTTTATGTCTAATAAGAGGTTCAACCCTCTGCCCCCGTTATTATACGTGTTTTGTGAAGTGTATTGTAATGCAAATCACCCTCACAATGGAGCAGCTCTCTCTGATCGAATAGGGCCATGTAGACACCTTCCAGGTAAATGAAATCATGTGTTATAGGTGTTATTTTACGCACGCTTTCACAATTGCGCAGCGTTTCCGCGTAATTCGCCACAAAACTCTAGTGCCCACAATGAAGGAAGAGTTTCAGACCTTTCAAGTGGAGGGATTTTGGCACCTCGCCACCCCCAGATCCCTGTTCCAGATCTTTAATGGTGTGGACTGTGCAGGGAGCAGCTGTCTCGGCCCGCTTTTGTTGGTGAGCTCCGCTGAGGGACCAGGCGTCTCCCCCTTCTCTCCCCTCTTTCTCGCTCCTCTCTCCCTCTCTTCAGACCCACCGCCTGGCTCCATGTGGTGACCCATCATAATAGCGGGAGAAAAGGCCATATGCACGTTTCTGCTGCTCAAAACCAAATGATGAATTGCCTCATTATTAAGAGGTGAAGGTACCAGAGCTCTTATTTTGTCCAAAGTTACCAACACGCTGACGGTTTGTGCGCACAGATTCAGAGGGTGTAACTGTAGTAGAAAACGTACTAAGATATTCAAACATAGGCCATTTTTTTCACTTTTGTTTTAAAAATATTAACATGTTGCAGTCCCAGAACTGTTTACAAAACTAAAAATGAGAGCACGGCTGAAGTGACCTTGAACAAGACACCGAAGCCCTTCATGCTGAAAGAGGGACCATCACTCCATCATAGATTTCTTTATGCAGATTCAGTTTATGATAAAACATAATCTCTCTCTCTCTCTCTCTCTCTCTCTCTCTCTCTCTCTCTCTCTCTTTCTCTCTTTCTCTCTCTCTCTCAGTTCAGTTCAAAAGGCTTTGAATTTATTGTAAACACTTCAGAAACTCCTTTGATCACGTGGAAATTCCCCCCACCATAATCCAAAATATACAAAGGAATTAAAAGATTTGCCCCAAAACAGGAGAATGCAGAGTGGTGTTAGTTTGCAGCTTTTTATGAATTCAGAGTAAACACGAGAGGTCACATTGACCTGAAGTATTCTTTTTAAACCTCTCCATCCCTCTGTCCTGTAACACCACAATGAAAAAATTATATCACGTGACATTTGTAGTAAACACAGTTTGCCAATAGAAAAATCTGAACCAAAAAAAGACTGTCCCTGTGATAACAAACAACCTAACTATGTTAAAAGTTACTTGTGGGGTGCCCCAGGGTTCCGTTCCTGGTCCTTTGTCAATAAAATTGTATATTAATAAGATGTGTTTGGGTTCCTGCTTACTCAAGTGTTTTTTATTTGCTAATGAGACAACGTTTCTTTTTTATTCATTTATTTGTTTTATTTTTTATTTTTTGTAGTGGGAAGCACCTAAAACAAACTCTGGATACAGTGGAAAGGGAAGTTTTGATATTTAAAGATAGTTTGATGCTGATAAATTATCACTTCATCTTGGAAAAAAAGCATGATTTTTGGAAACTGGGGTCAGACTTTGGTTTTAAAATTAGAATCAATGAAGTGAATACTAAAATACAATTTTCTACTATACATTTTTTGTGTTATGATTGACTATAAACTGGCTTGGATATCTCACATAAATAAAGAAACATGTTTGAAGAAAGGAGCTTTATAACCTAGATGATGTGCTGACTCTCATTTATGGGTTATGATGGGCAATAGGGGCCATGTGAGCAGCAAAACTTATCGTTGGGTTAAACATCAAAATAAATGCATATTGAGTTTGATTTTTCCACTGAGTGCTTATTCTTCCCATCAGGGCACAAGTAAGGTGTTTACCTGACATTTGTATTCGTGAAACAAAATTCTAAATTTTTGCGTACACATTTCTAGAATGTGTAAAAGTCATCTCTGAAAAGTTTTGAACACAACTGAGTTACTTTTAACTCTCAAACTTAAATCAGACTGACTGCTCTATAATTTGAGTGCAATGACCCTTTAACTACAAGTTTAGCTTTGGTCACTAGGTGGCAGGAAAAACCGATTAACTCTTTACAAATGATATGTAGACAGGCTAAAGTTATAGTAAATCCCACCTCCAAACCTGGATCAGATTAAATATGCTGTGTTTTGATGTCAGCTGCGGTCCAGTGGTGAGGAGGATGTTTCTAAAACTAAAGGTTTGTGTTTCACTCAAACTCTGAGTCCACATGAAGAAGTGTGCAAGAGAAAAACAGTGAATTGCAAACTGCTCTGGGTGGAAGGACTATGTGCATTTAGCAAAGCAGCTTTTTTCTCAGTTACATGAGTGTGAAAGTGCTTTAAAGAGAAAACTAGCCCAAAAAGCACCTTGAGACAAAAGTGATTTATTATTCACTCCAGTAACACTTGGGTTTTACCTCCTGTGACAGGTTGAAATGTCTGCTAAGAGAAGGTTGAAACTCACTCACTGGACAAAATGTCAACATTTCTGCTGCTCTGCTCTTTAAAGTCGGCGCCATTAGTTTTTGAGTTCGTCTAGAAAACACTTGCCAAATTGTTGCCTTAAAAATCAGTAATACTTGTCAAACATATTAGTTTCACTTATCTATACTTCAAGTAACTACATGTTAAGTTGGTTGTAGCAAACTACTCTGGTAATTTAAATCAGCAATTGAACATTCATTGTTTCTTTCTTTCTTGAGCCATTTAAGAGTGTCAGATCTCATTCAGAGGGATCTGCTTCAGCGTCTCAATCTCAGCCAATATTTGTAAAATTTGAATAAAGTTTCAGGTAAATGTTTTTCAAAAGGTCAACAAAGAAAGAATTCTCAATCTGTTTCTTTTCCTCTCCATCACTATTAAATCATCATTCATAGCAACAGCAACAATATGCTTAACAAAGACTCCTCAGGCACTTTTCCCAGAGTTCAAGAGATTTCAATAACTTTATTATTACTTAATTACAACCCCAATTAATATGTCTTTTCTCTTTCTGTATTTTTAGATATATTTCGGTTTATTCAAAAGATTATTCGTCTCAGTACGAAATATTATAGTTTATTTATTTCGACAATTATGTTATTTATCCACTTTCTAATTATTCTCGGAAGATATTACGTCCGATGCTCTTCAGCTGAAGACTTCCCTTCATGACTGAAAAGGTCTGTATAGAATCATTATAGCACACCTACAATAATAATCATCACTGGAACAAAACTGCCCCACGTTTGTCTTCTGAGCAGCATATCTATAAGATACATATCAGAGGAGGGTTTGACAAAAACTGACAGCTGAGATCATAAACCCAGCAGGTCACCAAGGCCTCCACATCTCCAGCAGCCCCAGTGCTGCCCTCTCCGGGCGCCTGGACACGTGGCAGCTGGGTGACTCTCTCTGGAGCTGCCTCCCAGACATGAGGTCTCCTCTGAGGGGGGTACAGGGGAGTCCAGTGCCTGGAGGAAGGGGAGGGGGTAGAGGGACGTCATGTCTTGGTGAGGGCGGCAGGGGGCGCTCATCAGTGGACCTGGGCAGGGATTTGAGGAGGTGGTTCAGCAGGCGGGAGCCCAGAGTTTTGTCCATCCAGTCGCAGGTGAGGAGCATGTTGTGGACCTCGTGCATGCACTGGATGTAGCCTGTGCTGTACTTCTGCTGGGCCTCCAGGCCTAATGTGGGGTCTGTGGGATGGGAGAGGAGCAAGTTTGAAGTTAGAGTACCCTCTAGTGGTGACCACACAAAATGCACCCAGAGAAAAAAATACCTTAACTGAAGTGAAATGTCTTTTTTAAGTGACAGATGCCCTCAGTGTCACTTAACTCTCAAACACATTGAGATCAGAATTCAGACTTTCTACATAAACACTTCCTAGCATCATACAGAGCACATTATGTGACGATAATGCAATCTAATTCCAACTATGGAGATACTTCAAACTTATTTTCAGCACATTTTCAAAGATATTTCATTGTTTCTGACCCCCAAAATGAAAGAAATGACAGGTTATTGTCGTATTACAGAGTCTCCTCACTCCACATGTGACAGGTGCTCAGTGTTCCTTACCGTGGATTTTGTTGCTCTGGATGTTTTGAAGATGCTTCACTGTCATCTCCAGAATATCTGCCTTTTCCAGTTTGGATTGCTGGGTAGAAATGAGCCACCTTAAAGTTAAAACTTGATCCAGTACCTGTTGTTTACATGTGGATATGTTGAGACACGTGAGAACATACTTACATCCAGTCTGAAAGCTCCGATCACAGTTTCTTTCAGCTGATCCAGACAGTTGTTTATTCTTTCTCTTCGTTTTCTTTCAATGAGCGGCTTCCTCAGCTGTAAGGATAACGTAGAACATCAGTAAAAAGTGGTTAAGGAAGAGAGGCACCATGCTGGGCTGTGTTTGAAAGTATCCAACGCTAGTAGATCTATGGTATATCCGTGCGTAAAATACCTTTCTCTCCTCCTTGGCACTAGCATGTTTCCCCACGTTGTGCGCCATGGATGCAGCAGTCATGTTTCTTCTCGGATGTCTGCGCACCAGTGTCCTCAGCTCTGGATCTCAGCGCGTCTCTAGGGCCCTCGGCGCGGCACGGCCCTCTTATTTATCGGGCGCAATTAGCATGTGAATGCTCCAACGCTTTGGCTGAGGGATTTTCCCACACACGGGGTCCCATCAGTCAAGACTGACAGGTCACTGGCTCCATTCAATAACCGAGAGACCCGGCCTAGAAAAAAAAAATGTACCCACAAGCGACAGATGTCCAGCCTGAAACCATGCACCACCCTCCACCCTCTCATCCCCACTCTCCGCCCAACGAGAAAAAAAAGAACAAAACTGCAGTTTCCTCTTCTCTCAGGGAGGAACAAGAGTGTGCAGTTACCGTGCTTTACTCCGGGGAGCCCCTCGTCTTTTCTAGTCAGGAGCAACTTTACACTACACCTGCAAAAAAGACCAAACCCACTCCCTCAATGCGCACAGAGAGACACAAAAGACTGACAAATCACCTGGGGTTATATCTGCACTCATGCAGGACAAGTCTCCTAAAGACTCACCACAGAAATAACTTAACCACACAGAAACTTAATTTTACATCTTGGTTGTTCTTCTGCTGAGTGCGTCTTGGATATGTTTTGAGCGCACTCACCCAGCTTTGATCACTCTCCACGCTTTCAAATGTCAGACATCTGCTGTTAACTGTTAGCGAGCAGATGTCAGATTGACCAGATGTCCCCCCCACCTTTGGGTCCCTTAAAGCGAGGGCCCCTGTTCTTAGAGCCACGCGACTGCCAGGCGAATGCCGGGTCGTGGGAACCGGAGCCGAACAAAGGCCGCCATTCATTCAAACCTAATCAGCATGAAGAGCGTAATAACCTCCACAGAGGGTGGACAGGCCGGAGGGAGGAGGAAGAGGAGGAGGAAGAGGAGGCTTTGGCAGGTGACCAGTGCTGCAGGTGTAAGCTCAAAGTGCTCCAACAACAGCTTAAAGTGTTTTCTGATCAGTGTCATTAAAGCAGTATTTTAAGGTGTCTGATTATTCACATTTTAAACTTTAAGATGTTTGCTCATTAGCTCCAAACAAGTAGAGCTGATAACTGATGGTGTTGCCACCTGTTTATCACCTGTTTATCATGCACTTAGTCATAAAACATTAAATATAACATTCAATTTTCAATAAGAAGATCAAGTCTTTACTTCTTGTTCATTAAAGAAAACTTCTATTCAGAGGATGGAAATAGTGAAGTGAATCATCTGGAGACTTGGCAGAGACATCCACGAGAAGTTCACCAGACATCACGTGCGTATCCTCAAGGGACACTGAATATACAAAGTGACTGTGATGGAATGCTGTTTGTCTTATAAATTCATAAGTGAAGTCAGAGGATTGTAGAAATTTGGAGTTGTCCTCTGAAGATCATAAACATTTCTGTTATGGCATCAGTAGCACCAAATTTTCCATTTTTTCCCCTTAAACTGAAAAGATGTTGTCAAAGACTTGTCATAAAATTTAGAGAGGGGAATGCGAGTATGTCTCAAACTGTGACTCTACTTTTGTGAAAACATGATTAGTTCTTAAAGCTCCTGAGAGGAACTTTTAGTTTGTATTGATTTGATGCCTCTGTGAACAGAGCAGTGAGTCAAATCCTGTTCTGCTTTCTGTAAACTCACAAATTTATAATTAATTGAGAATCATAGCAGTAAAAAAAAGCCTATAGGTAATTTCTTTTTCTTGAAAAGGACTATTAAAGCAGTGTTGAATATACAAAAAATATTTCAAAAAAATAGTTCATCTTAATTCTGATGTCCTTATCTGCCATTTTATTTCAAATAAAGAATTAATTTCAGTCAGTTTAAGTAGCTTTAATGGAGTAAGCCAACTGTTTCCCATTTAAATCACCAATTTATGAGTGTCTCAAACATTTCCACTTTCTTTTTCTTTTTCTTTTTGTTACAAGTTTCCTGCATGAGCTCAGTAATTTGTTTTATCTTGGTACAGTTCCTTAGATAAATCATGATATCTCCCTAATTGTTGCCTTGTTTTAATGTTTTTACATCCACTGAAGCAATTCATTTTCAATGTCTATTAGATGTAAACACTGGCACACCAAAGTCCGCCAAGCACCTGTTTCTGTTTTTTTGGAGAAAGTGATTTTTCTTATCTCTATGCTGATATTTCCTTGCACATGGAGAAGAAGTGTGTCTGAAAGAACATTGCTTTCGTGGGGGAAATTTTAATAGAAGGGTATTAGCTAAAGAGAGACAAGACATGAAGCGCAGAGAGTCGGGATCAACTTGCAGCAAAGGGTTGTGGTTAGAAGTCAAACTTGCACTACATGTACACTACATGTACTTAAGGTGAAAGGCCTACAGACCCCCCCCCCCTTCTGCTGTTTTGAACAGCATACACAACACTAACTAAAAATGTGTGTGCTACTAAAAACAATTAAGAAAAAAAAAAATTGCAGCGTCAGCAGCATGATGCTCATTTTGTGGTCCATCTCTCTTGCAGTATACACAGACTTTCAAAATAAGAAGATCAAAAAGGTCATTCTTCTTGGTCATGGATTTGGTGACAGCAAGTCAGTGCCATAAAGACAGACAATTTTTATGTTGCAATTTGTAACCCCTGTACTTGTGATGAGTTGAAGCAACCATTTTCAACTACATCCACACCAAACGTTGATGACCTGATACATTTAACTATTTAAAGAATGCAGGGTGAGATTTCTTTCTTTCTTTCTTTCTTTATTTGTCATAAAACACAAAGATGTAAAGGATAAGAAAGGCAAAGTTCTAAGAGATATCACTTTGGTTAGAGGGGTTGCCAAATCAGCACAAACAGAAAGTTGCTCATTGGTGCTTTACCCAGATGTAATTTGGACAACTCAAACATCTTAAATATGATTTTTTTTTCTGGAAGTTTGGAGGTTCTTTGTATTTAAGTGTGCATCATCATCATCATCATAATAATAATAATAATAATAATAATAATAATAATAATAATAATAATAATAATAATAATAATAATAATAATAATAAAAATAATAATAATAATAATAATAATATCAACAGAAAAATGTCATCAATTGGAATAAAGCATGAGAGTGTCTTATAGGAGCAATGACAAGTTAAAAAAGTGTGATTAGAACAATTAATTGAAAACAACAGGAAGATGATTAAACTTGTGGGAATGTAGCCATAAACATATATTTAAGTTGTAATTTGTATTTCTTTTTTTTTTTTAAATTTAAAGAGAAAAGGATGGCAGATTATCTCTTGTACTCAGAGGCAGAAAAGTAAGAGCTTGCATGTAGCACCCACCCCAATATTTAAATAAAAAAAAAAAAACAAAAAAAACAATAGTAGCAAACATAAAAAGAAACAATTTATATACATCCAGTTACTACAAAAAATAAAATGTAAGCTCATATATGTAGCAATGATGATATCATTAAAGATACCATACTTGTACATGATGAGACTTTTCTTTTTCTAAAGCATTTTCCATCCAAAGTAGCTCATATAAAGGCCTAGAGTTTCATTATTGTTTATTTATTTTATTTTATTTATTTTTTCTTGGATTTTGGATGGTCCTGTCGGTGGGCTGAGCGCGCCCTCCCACGGTTAACAAACGTCCCTGCACGGTGCAGCCTCCACCTGTAATGTCCTGTCTCGACCAGAGGGGGCGGTAGACGCTGCTGCAGTGACCACAGCTCGTCTGCCAGCGCTGCCAATCCACGGGCTCAGAGAAAGAACTAGGAAACAGGGGCCGCAAAGCTAACTGACGCTACAGTTAGTTACACACAAGGGGAGGCGACGAGCGAGGAAAATAAATCACGTATTAACTCAAGGAGTGTCTAAACTGCGCTGTGCTGTCTTCATAAAAGCGGAGGGACGAGTGAAAACGCCGCTCATAAGGTATTGTGTTGCAGATATAATATTATGAATTCATATTTGGCATCATTGTGGTGTAAGGTTAGCACATTTTAGCTTACAACGGTTGACGAGTAAACCACATTAAATCCTGTTTGAGTGTTTTCTGTCAGTAGAGACCTCACAGGTAAATCTAGGCTGCAGTTAACGATGTGCCAGATTCAGGCATGAGCTGCACAGAGGAGACACCACAGGCCTGCTAGCCTCATGCTAAGTTAGCTGGCTAACTGACGTTTTCAACTAGCTTACGAGACCAAACAGTCTGCCATTAACTGTCTGTACTCTCCAGACTCTCATCTACATCAAATGATGTCAGAGCAGTGAGGAAATGATTTTAGGTGAAGAGACAGGACAGCTCAGGCCCTCCGTGTGTCGATAACAAACATGCTTTAACAAGTCAGCTCTGTTGTTTGGTGAACAGTGATTAAATCACTACAGGCCACGTTAGCATAAACATGAACCATAAAACAGATATGTGGAGTCGTTGTTTTTACATTTCATTTAACAGAAAGAAAAGAGTGTGTTTTAGACAACGCAGTGAGCTAGCATTGCGTAAAGTTGGCAGGCTTCTCACCATCACAAAGCAGGCATGGATAAGAGAGAGGGGCGGTGCTCTCTGTCAGCTTCATGTTAGGCTGTGAGGAAACTGGAGAATATGACTGGATACCCCACAACACTCAAGTTTGATCATCAGCTCAAAATCTGTCTGACAAAACTAAGCTGCTTCAGTTTTTTTAGAATGTCAAACACAATGGTATTTTTGCCTCTCCAGAGGCAGCACCTATGATAATAGTAAAATTTAACTTATAATTTCTCCACTCTGCACAATGGATGTGGTATTTACCCAACAATAAGATAAAAACAACAGTAGCTAAATTATAAAATACTAGGGCTGCACAATATATATCGTTTAGTATTGTCATCAAATTATTTGCATGTGCAATATTCAAATCGCAAGGTATATAATATATTTGAGCCTTTCAGTTAAGTTTATGTAGCCTGTCTACGTCCACTCACATTATTAATAGATCTAAATGAACATCCATTTATATGTTTTACCACATTAAATGCAACTTGGCACACTGTCATCTCACCTGCTGTTATCAGGGTCAGGCAGAGTGATGTGCAGCGTGAGTGGTTGAGAGACTTAGAGAGAGGAAGTGGTGAAAGTGAGTGAAGCATAGCAGGAAATTGTACAGTCTGACAGTTTGCTTATTGTTAATATCACATGAGGTGCTTTATTTAACACTTTCTGGGTTAAAGGCAGCGGCTTCCAGATCTGTGCGTTCAACTTTGTCTGAGAGTACATCATCAATATTACAAAGTCAGGAAGAATTCATTAGCTCAACAGAGTGAAGCAGTGAACTTAAAAAAAATATTGCAATAAATGTATAGATGCTGCAATATATCACAGGAAACAAAAATATTGCAATATCTCTTTTTTCCAATCATGCAGCTCTATAATATACAACCTGATGTGTTTCAAAGGATGGAAAATCAATCATTTTTGGTGAAACCCATTTTTTTTTTAACATGTGACAAGACTGAAAAAAGAAGATGATCTAAAGTTTCACCCTCAGTAATACAGAAGGAATATAAATGAGTGAAACTTTTTTTTAAAAACTCTGATACAGGATAAATCCTATTCAGGATTTTGAAATGCGTTTCTTTCATTTAAAATATTTAGCATATTTATTATAAGCATAAGAAAATGTTACACATAAAAATCTGTAAAGCCTACTTTGGTAAAAAGAAAATTCACAGAGGAATGGTACCAATGAGTGGAATGGATAAGGGTAATACATGCAGTTTTCTGAAGAAAGAAGTGTTGTTGGTTGCTTTCCACAGTTGACAGGCAATGGATTTTAGTTCAAGGTACATTGTATGCAAAATGTATGCACTTAACAGTTACAAAATGTACATCCTAGACAGAGCAAGTAGGAAATAAGGCAGAAACCTTAAGGTCAGACCCTACATGTTCCCCCTGTACACAGCCATGTTGGCTCTGTTCAATCAGGCTTGAAGCTGTTTTTTGGTGTTTACTTGTGTTGTCTTGAGCCTTGCGTGTATTTTCCCTCAGAAGTCTGAGACTTTGAACAGAAATATGTGTTAAATAATACCATAATGCTGTGAAGCAGGTGTGCTGGAGAAGATGGGGTGTATCATAAATTGCTTACAGAGGGAGTTTGCTCGTGTCTTTGATCAATGGGGATATTGTTTGTGCTGACTTCAGACACTTCTGTGTTTTGTTTCAGAGAGTAATCACAGTTCAGACTGTTTAATAGATGTATGTTGCGTGTGTGTAACATCTCACAGTGATTTCCCTTCAAAGAGCTGGCTGTGCTCTGTGTTCTCTTGGCTGTCCTGGGTCAGGTTGTTAAAGAGTCAGACCTACAGGACTCTGATGTTTATTGGCCTGACATCACTCGGGCACACGATGCCTGATTAGTAACGGAGTCATTGTGGGTGACCAGCTGATTGTGAACCTGCCATATGTGTTTCCGCCCTATTTGCGTCACAGATAGTGAAGCGGGTCAGGAGTACAGAGGCAGTCCTGCTGCCTGCTGCTGCTGCTGCCTACATTAACCAGCATTAGCCTGTGCGAAAAGAAGGATTTGGCCACCTGGCCATGTTGAGGTGTGTCTGGATTAATAAACATGTAAGCAAGCACGTCTTCACTGAGTTCATGGCTCACCAGTCAACTCAGAGACCAGTTTTCTGTTTCAGCTCAGTCACACATGACACATCATATATGAATGGTGGACTGCACCTCCCACTTAGGTGCTGCTGGGTTTATATTCCTGGCCTCAGCACAGCTTTCTAAATGTGGACTGCCTGCCAAGACATAGGAGGAGGAGTGTGAGTGCAGCAGGGTTTGTGTTCAGAGTTTGCAGGATACCATCTGAAATACAGGTTTGTCTTTTAACACTTTTTAATGTCCTCCTCTGAGGGACTTTGAGAAATTTGTTCAAGTTTTGTGATAATTTTTCAAGCTTAAATTATTGAAACTGACTGATAAGTTTTTACTGGAGCATGTTTCTATCTGGACTCTGGTGTGAGATACATTTCCTTCCTGTTTGACCTACTATATAGTTAAAAAACTTACATGTTACTGCTGTTGTGTGTGTTACTGACATTCTTGTGCACTTGTTCAGAAACCTTTGGCTCTGGCCCCACAGTAAACGTAAGGTGCCTGGGTGGGTCGGGGGAGTCGTGCAGATAAGGGTCCCTGTTGTGTAACTCAGTGAGATATGGATGTCACATCTGTCAGTTGCATCTCCAGTTTCTCTCTGTTGTTGCTCATTGGGTGGTTTGGTTTCATCTCAGGTTAGGGGTGGAGAAGATTAAAATTAACTTTCTGTTTGACCTAAAAAAACTCCCTATTTGTAAAATTTCAGTTTGTGAGTTGACTTGATTTAGTCACTGTTCAGGGCGTGGGTCAGACAAAGGTCTGAGACTCTGTCATGGCCGATGTCACAGCAAACACATCCTGATTAATCATTGTCTAACCATGACTAAAGTTTTTACACTCTTTGACTCTTGTCAAATGTTGCATTCGAGGTCAGCTCTGCATCATCTTTTTAAGTGCTTTTATATGTTGAACATTTCCTCCTCATGAGATTTAAAACCAGTGACCACCAGCAGCTGTTTCAACCATAGGACTCAACTGAGAATACAGTGGAGCTGAACTATTCCCAAAAAGTAATGTAATTGTGATTATTTTTTCCTGATATTGCAAATGTGATTTATGTGTGATTATTTTTAGGTTTCTCTCCTTATGTATTATGAAACAAACAAGCAATAAATCACATTTTAATTAGAAAGCGTACCATATTAGATAAATATGACAAGGAATAAATAACTTTAAAAAAAGAGCTATTTTGATTTATATGGCAATTTTGATAACAGTTGTTATATTGAAGGGTTTTTTTTCATTCTTGTTTTGAATAAGAAAAAAATAAATGAGGGAGAAAAGAAGGATTTTTGCTTTTAAAAAAATCCCCCCTCTGCACACAAAAAAAAAAAAAAAAAAAAAAAAAAAAAAATAGAATATTATGAAAAAATTAAATATTTTTGGTCGCTTATGACAGAAAGTGAAACCAAGATATTAAAAAGACTAATTGCACGCTGAGTGAATAATTTCAAGCTCCTATTTCTTGAAAAATTGATGATCATGGCTTACAGATCAATAAAAAATGGATACTTTGGACAGAAATGTCAGTCCTCTGAAAAGTAAGTTAATTTCTAAGTGCTCAATACTATTGTGACTACTTTCTGGCAATTTTCCAACTTCTCTCACAATTTTCAACCATTTCCACCAATTTTTGCTGCTTTTTGGCCATTTTTGCTCCCCTTAACATATTATTATTGCTACTTCTTGCTGTTTTTGCCACTTTTAACTTAGATTGTTTCTCTGGGTTTAAAACATTTAACTCTTCGGTTGAGTAACACTGGTGTAGAGCATAAAACATCTCCCACAGAAAACTTGAATCTTGTATTCTTACACATATAAGGTTAAAGAAATGTTATAGTCTGTGATTTGAGTATTGCAGCAGCTATGGGATTTAACATAATTTGGAATTTATTACCCAGTCATAGACTTGACAGCTGGAGCTAATGGGGCATTTCTTATGTGTATATTATTTATGTCTGAAACCAGCTCTGTCTAAGGTGATAACACCAGAGCAAAATCACCCACTGGTTCAACAACATTTTATTACAGCCTTGTTTTTCCTTTTCTGCCCCTTTGGTGGTTTGCTCGCTACAAGTTCTTATCACAGCAGTTTCTCTCTCGGCGTCTTTAAACCAATCTTATGTTTCATTCCCCAGGTGGACAGTCCGCTGCCTGGTTGCTCGTGGTAACGCTCCGCCATGCCTTTCCCCTTTGGCAAGTCCCACAAGTCGCCGGCGGACATCGTCAAAAACCTTAAGGACAGCATGACGGTGCTGGAGAAGCACGACATTTCAGACAAAAAGGCAGAGAAGGTGAGAGGAAGCACACACAGGTGTTGTAGTTCTTCTTTAACTCCAGGATTCATTACCTCTGAAAGGTCAATCAAATCATAAAGTGTCAAATGAGCACATTTCCCTCTATTAAAGAGCACAATGTGAACAGTTTAATGCTATTTGACATTATGGTTTGTGTTTCATGATGTTCCTGAATGTTAAATGCTACATGATTAAACAGTTTCTTGTAGGATCATCATAACATTCATTTATAATGTATGGAACATTCATAATTTAATAATCCTGCATCTGGATGTTGGATCTCATGTTGATTTCAAAGATATGTGTAGGACTTTTACCTTTCTACATAGAGATTCATCTGACAGCCTGAGAAACACCAGAAATAAAGGCAAAAACAACTAAACTATCATTTAAAAATAAAGGCTATATAGATTAAGGAGTGTTTTACTGTCTTCACTCTATGACAGAAACAAGCGTAATCCAATTTTGCTCCACCTTTTTATTTGAGCAGCTGTCATTCTGGGTGTTTTTTTTTCTCCATGAATGAGCATTTTCTGCTCATTCTAGAAAAGTGAATCAGAAGCAGAAATACTTCCTTTACCCTGTGGGAGGGTTAGTTATTATCATAGCTCTCAGTATGACACAGAAGTAAGAAAATGAATGGGATGGCGGTAATAGAATAAACAATGGAATAAATGATAAGTACAAAATAACCAACAAGTACCAAAGGTTAAGCAATATTTACATTATTGTGATTGTATTAGGATGAACTGTGTTCAACAGGTGTTACACACTGAAAAAGATGTTACATAGAGTTTTCACAGATTTACAAACAGATTGCTCAGTCTACAGGTGGATAAATATGATAAATAAATGAATCTGTTCTGGTGAAAATAAAAACGTCCAGGTTAATTGTCCAGTGTCCGGTGTGTAATTTAAAGGGAGGAGTTATAGATTCTGGCTGACCGGTGCTGCCTGGTCAGCCTGGACAATCTGGAAGCTGTTAAGGGAGACGTTGCTGTGGGTAACTTCCACGTTTCCTTGAAGCACATCAAGCTGCACTCCTGAAACTCCCTTTGACTCTTGGCTTACGCCGTTAGCTCATCCATCTTACTAGCTAGGCACTACACGTTACCATTTCAATAATGGGAAGACACAACCTAAAATTCCTCTCCTGCATCCTCTGTGCGTCTGGAGTTTCCATAACTCTGCTGGGATAATAACTGATGTGAAAGCTGTGTGCGATCAGCTGATCCCAGGTTAAAACTCAGCAGAGGTGCACGACAGTGGTGGAAATACAATTATGCGATTGCATGGTGAAAAAAAAATCCAAATACTGTCCCCGAGGGCTAGGTTGAGAGTGCCAAGCTTAAACAACTTGCTTGCAAAAAGGATAGAGCGATGAAGAAAAAAATGAAGTCATAAAGTACAAAAAAAAGTTGTAAGACAAACAGGAGGAGCAGAAACAGGCAGCCTGTGCAGTTGACGCATGCGCACGAGAAGAGATACTTCTCCAAGAACTTAGTTCTTCCATGAGCCACATCTCAGCTCGCAACTCATCCTGTGTTACTGATTTTCTAGAAGAGGGAAAGCCCCCACTAATACCAAGGCTCCACTAAAGCTCCAAAACTATAATCCAATGAGAACCTCTCTCCTAAAATATCTGCTCAGGATTTCATTAAGATTTGATCAATCGAGCACCAGTTTAACTCATGTTCTGTGTGTGGTAAAAACATTAGTCAGACTTTTTGCTGCATTATAATCTGTTTTTTTTACCATTTATATTCTAAAAGAGTGTGAGTCAACCTTGAAAGTGTATGATGGCCAACTTTCTTGGGTTTTTGAAGATCTTGGTTTCTATAGCCCTGTTGGCTTATTTTTATTCACCATATCGCTCAGCCTTACCTGTGTGTACTCTGTTCGTGTGATTCAGGCCACAGAGGAGGTGTCGAAAAGCCTGGTGGCCATGAAGGAGATCCTGTACGGTACCAATGAGAAAGAGCCCCAAACAGAAGCAGTGGCCCAGTTGGCCCAGGAGCTCTACAACAGCGGCCTGCTCAGCACTCTGATAGCTGATCTGCAGCTCATCGACTTTGAGGTAAAGTGTCTGGAGGAACAATTTCAAAGTGGGTATGAGGTTTTCAGAGTTCACCTGAGGTCACTGAGGCACAGAGAGGAGGGGATGTCCAAGTTTTACACTCACGCCGAACGTGTTTGGCAAACCTTCCCCGTGTCGATGTGTTGATAAACTCACGTCTCTCCGCAATATGTCAGACGGTTGCTGCTGTGTGGTAGCTGCTGTTGCAGGCTCTCCTGACTCACACTCTCACAGCATGACTCATTGTGTTGTGTGAACTCTTTCTTCCTCTTTTAGCTTCGCTCAGAGAGAGGAGCCGGTGCAGGGGAAAACATGAAACCACAAGTGTGTTACCTCGAAATATGATGGTGCTGTGTGGTGTGCTAGTGCGATAAATCTGTTGCCAGTAAGAAATCACCTTGTCATTATTTCTAAGGAAATCAAGCTCACCTCATCTCACCTCAGACTGAGGTACTTAAAATGAAAAGCAGGTTTGGTTGCACTGGCACAGTACTTTCTTAAACCAGTAATTTCTTGCAAACCATTGGCAAATCTACCAGGAGTGTCCAGTGATAAAACAAATCTGGGAGGAGTTTTGTGTAGTTCTAAAATCATACAATTCCCTACATCTGCAATGAAGCACATAATCTTTAGAAAGTGAAGATTTTCAGACTAGGTAAAATTAGCTCTATGTTCAGCAGAAAGATGCTTTGCACCTGTATTTTATAGGACAGTTGAGTCAGAGAGGAAAAATAAGCAAATTCAATGGGAACTCTGCACACACACGTTCTAAGATAGTTTTGATAGTTTTACAGTGTGCAAGACTTTGATTTTTTTTTCTGCACAACACAGGACATGAAGTAAATGTTAAGTCTGTTAGCGTCTTCAGAAATATACATTTGTTAAACTCTGGACCAAATGACTTATACACACTGACTGTTCAAATACAAAGTCACCACTTGGATTTCTCTCAGCTGGCAACAAGTAATTTAACCCCAGATGATGCAATGAGTAACTTCTCATTTCTTAAACAACCATTGAGAAAGACACATCCTGTGGTTGTTGAAAAGATGTTAGTCTGTTTCAGAAGGGTCAGATCATTGGCCTTAAGCAGAGAAAACATCTAAGGAGATTGATGCAGAAACTACGAAAACTGGGTTAAGAACTGTCCAACGCATTATTAAAAACTGGGAAGTCAAATCCAGATTTACCCTGCTCCAGAGTGATGGGTGCATCAGGGTAAGAAGAGAGTCAGGTGAAGTGATGCATCCATCATGCCTCGTGCCTACTGTACAAGCCTGTGGGGGCAGTGCTATGATCTGGGGTTGCTGCAGTTGCTCAGGTTATTCCATTAGTCAACTTGTTTTTTTTCCCTAATGGCACGGGCATATTCCAAGATCACAATGTCAGGATTCATGGGGCTCGAATAGTGAAAGAGTGGTTCAGGGAGCATGAGACATCATTTTCTCATGTAGATTGTCCACCACAGAGTCCAGACCATAACCCCATTGAGAATCTTTGGGATCTTGCGACATTGCAGAAGGTTATTGAATCAATGCCACAGCAAATGTGTGCTGTAATCAAAATGAAAGGCAGTGCAACCTAATATTAAAGTGTGTGACCTTTTTTTGGAGGTCACTTTTTTTCTTTAGCCAGGCAGTGTATATAAAGGCCCATACAGACAGATTTTGTGGAGGTGGACAATCATGGGCCCTGTGGTTCTGTCTTATCTCAGCAAACCTCATTAAATCCTCTTTTACTGCCTCTAGTCTCTCCCTGGAGTTTTATTTTCCTCTAACATGTTTCTGTCTCCTCTTTCCTCTCCTCTCAGTTTAATAACCTCAAAACTTCAGAGGACAACAGAGGAATAACCACACTTTTTTGAATGCCCAGATTTTAAAAGTTAACAACAAAAGAGGCAGTAACATTTTAATCGGATAAACATTTGCAAAAAACATTTGATCGTCAAAAACAAAACCTACATAACATCTAGAGCTGCATAGTAGCCCTCTCGCTGATCAAAGACTTCACTCGGTTGTCATTTGGTAACTTAATGTGTTCCACTGTCTATCTTATCAAGCTTCAGTGTTTTCTGAATTTGTCATCATCAGGGGAAGAAGGATGTGGCTCAGATCTTCAACAACATCCTGAGGCGTCAGATCGGTACGCGGACGCCCACAGTGGAATACCTGTGCACGCAGCAGAATATCCTCTTCATGTTGCTCAAAGGGTAAGGAGGTGTTCCAACATCCATTTTCACAGTTTGTATTAACTAACAAACATTTCATCTACAGTATATGTTGGAAAAACATCTAGTTGCTTCCAAACATTCCAGAAAATGACCAAAAAGTGTTTAAAAGACCCAGCAGCTGCCACACTGAATAAAGAAAACTTGTCATTCAGGGCCAAAATCTAGTAGAAGTCAGAAAGGCCAGTGAAGCCATAAAAGCGGGGGTTTAACTTTTAAATGTTTGTTCCTCTACAAACAAACAAAAAACTTTTATCTGATTATTTTTAACGGAAATGTCTACACTGTTCTTATTTGTATACAAGTTCTGCAATAAGCAAGTGAGCCGCAGTGTCTACTCTTAAGTTCCTCTGCTGTACAACAGTCGATTGGCTCATTTACTAAAAACAATATGAAAATATTTATTTGGTTCCTTGGCTCAATTTCCCTAAACTGTTAAAAGGTCAATTGAAACTTTATTGCTTTCAACACCCAATAAGTTATAGTCTTAATGACAGTTACGCTGCAGATGGAGGGCAGTAGGGTTGTATTTGATGTTGTGGGGATGATGCAAGACTTTCACCAACCAGAGTGCTAGATAGCTCTTCAGAGAATGAGTCTTTTTTAGAAGTGAAAAAAAAAATACTGGACAAATACAAATGGCTGTAGCATGATTCCCTGCCTATCTCTTTTAAACTTCTTTATTCAAAGAAGTATTCTTTATGTTTCAAAGAAAGAATACATAAACCTTACAAATATAGTGCATAATTAAGTCAGAAAAAAAATGTAAGTGAACAAATTGAAACAATTGCCAACATTGCATTCAACAGAATCTGTATCTGTACAAAAAAGTTGGATTAAGTTTGAACTTATTTTACAATGCACATAAATCTGCACATTTACAAAGTACTCCATACTTGCCTCGTCACCACATTGGTTTAAATTCTTTGTTACTTTCCGCCCTGGAATGTTTACTCATTTTCAGTGCAGTCAAAGTATTTCATGACCATCAGTTGCCTCTTAAAACTGTTTGCTCATGCAGGATGTTTGCGTTCGATGAAACCTTCTCTCCCTGTGTTGCTGCTTTATGCAGGTATGAGTCTCCAGAGATCGCCCTAAACTGCGGTATCATGTTGAGGGAGTGCATCAGACATGAGCCTCTGGCTAAAATCACGCTGTGGTCGGAGCAGTTTTACGATTTCTTCAGATACGTGGAGATGTCTACGTTCGACATTGCCTCAGACGCGTTCGCCACTTTCAAAGTAAGTCACCTCACCTGGAGCTTGGAGTAATCAGCTCTTTTTCTTTTTCTTTTTTCATATGAATGTTAACAATCCCTTCATGAGCTGTTAGTATCAGCAGATTCTTTTGATTTTTTATGTTCAACATCCCCCTTTTCTTCTATCTCCCACTTTTTGGATGTTGTTGTTTTTTTTTTTTATATAATCTAAATGGAAGTGTGTTTACCAATAAAAAAGTAGCTCATGGTGCAAATTTTTGATGAGAGTTTTTGCAGGTGGTCAGTAAGGACAAAATGACACTGACGGACTTGATTCGAATGCTTCTTTCTCACTTTAGAGGAATTTCATTTATCTAAACTTAATTTTACAAACCAAGTCAAATCTGTTGTTCTTGTAATTATTCGTTGTTAAAAACACCCTTAAAAAACATATTTTCGCCTTGCTTTTAGCTCTGTTTGAGGTGTTGGTCTTTATTGCTTTTATTGGTTTTTTTTTTTAACCAAATCTTTTTTTGTTTGTTGTCATAGTATATTACTCCTCATTGTTTCTTATTTACACTTATTGTTGCTGTTAACTACTTAAAGTGTAGGATTGTGTACAGCAATTCGGCCAAAATTATTGCACTTTATTTATTTATTTATTTATTTATTAATTAATTTTTTTATTTTATTTTATTTTTTGCCATTTAAAGATGTTTTATTTTGAGAAAAGGAACTCACAACATTTTTTTAAAGAAAGTAAAACAGTTCAATGCTTAGATGCAACACTCAGCAGAACAAAAAGCTTTCCATGTTGATTTTTGCACTTTAAAGTGCTTTATAAATAAATAAAGCTGAGTTGAGTTCAGTTAAGTTGAGTTTAATTATATCTTTAAGTGAACTTCACTTCTCACAGTTTTCCTCTTCTATTCTCAGGACCTCCTTACAAGACACAAGCTACTGAGTGCAGAGTTCCTGGAGCAGCATTATGACAGAGTAAGTCTGTGAAGAAGTGAAACCTGGGGTTATGACGGGCATTGTGACATTGAGTCTAAGAATGAAGTGTGTATCCTCTTTATACTTGTGTATTGGAAGCTATGGAATATGGAAAATTTGATATGTTGATGTTTTTACTAGTAATAAGACCAGTGAGTGTTCAGTGAACAAAGAGATACCCTATGTGAGCCATACGTCCATTATCAGTGCTGTTACTCACACTTATAGTGAAGTAGGACTGATTTTTAACCTGTCATTAGGCTTTAGTGCAGTTTCTAAATCCTAAGATGAACTTGTTGTGCTTTTGTCACCATTTCCAGTGAATTGGTATTGTGACTTGTCTGGGTGTTTTGCATGCTGGCGGTCTCTTTCTCAACAATACCAAACCACTCATTTTGACATCATCAGTAGGCTGTGGAAACAAAGCAGCTGACAGTCTGTGTGGGAAATCTCTTATTATTCTGTCATCATGTTTCTATACAAGACGTGCATGCTTTGTGAGAACCACTCAGCTGGTTTCTCTCTCTCTCTCTCTCTCTCTCTGCTCCCTTGACTCTGTTTCGCTCTCCTTTCTCTGCAGTTCTTCAGCGAGTACGAGAAGCTACTCCACTCTGAAAACTACGTGACTAAAAGGCAGTCACTGAAGGTAAAGACTATGGTCGTGCCAGTAAACACATCTCATGTAGTGGTGCAACTCTACTCAGAGGGCTATTTAAAGATGGGGGGCTCTGCAGAGTGTTAGATTTCTCCTGTGAACTCTGGCTCCATCACCTTGTTATGACTGCCATCTAGTGGTGGAAGCATGTACATGATTACCACATCCTGCTTACAATTTTTCTCATGCTGTTTTTTGTTTTAATTTTATGGGCTTCTTGAGAACACATACTTTTATAATTTGCATTTTATGACTTAGAAGTAACAGTTTCTATCCCCTATAAAAAGTTTATTCCTAAATTTCCAGAGTATTATACAGATTAAAAAGTGCTCTGATGCTGAATCTATGATAATTTGTTTCCTAACTGTTGTTTCATAAGACTTTTGATTTGTTAAAGGGACTATTAGGACTTTCTTAGTGGTCTCAAAAAAGTCTCATCTCTAGATATATGATTGATCATTATCTACAACTTAAATTGGGATAAATAGGTTCTTTCTAAATGCTAGTTCTCAGCCTCCCTGTCGGGTCCAGCAGGACTAGATTGATTGATGGCATGCTGTTTGTGAGAATGTTCATTTCAACCCACATACAGCAGTTACACTGCAATGATCTGTTCAAACCTGAGATTTTATCAGTGAAATGAAGAGCCAGGTTACATTTGTTCTGCTTGGTAGATGAGCACCGGTAGGACATAAAAAGGATCCACTAACATTACGTGACATGGAACAGAGCACTAATCCAGCAACTAATCTATGGTGCAAACTGAGTTCATAAAGTCTGCTTCCATAGCAACACAGAATGTAAAAATAGCAATAGCCTATGGTTATCCAAATGTAAATTAAAGCAAACCAAAATCCATTGTCCAGAAAACAAACCCTTTTGGTTATACTGAAACCTAACAAAACCTTACACTTTAGTATTTGTTATTTGTTATAAACAACAGCGCTACATAACCGGTAAATACATTACCTAATTGTGCTGTATCCAGTAAAAAGTTGTCTCCAACATAGGAAAGTAGTGTTAAAAAGATCTGTTCTCCATTATTTTTTCCAAAACAAAACCAAACCAACACATGACTTGGTTAATCTACACAGTCCATGGTAGGGAGCAAAGGCTTATGGGAAGCGGAGTCTTTATCTCTAGTGCTTATGCTAGCTTTTCTAAAAAAGTTCCCTCACAGCTGGTTTAACCCTTTAACATTTGCTTGAAGACGACATATTTGTCAGCCTGCGTCTTTGTACTCAAGGCTGAGCAACAGTTTTTAGAAGAAGAGGAGCCGTGCTCAGAGCTGTGACCAAGTGAAAGCCTCATAACTTAGAGAGAAACTGAAGACAGAAGCTTATTTTTTCAGCCTGTTGGCTGGAAAGCTAGTGAACTTTTACTTTTCTTCTTCTTTTTTTGTTAAATAAAACTGCTTCTTCAGCCATTATACCTGATATTTGAGAGTCCGGTCTTTGTGTGATTTTGCTTTCACTGAGTTATATTTGTTAGTTTGTCTCAAAGCTGGTTCTTTTTCTCACCATCACTGTAAATGAGGGTGCTCAATGATTTTTGAGGCTTAAATGAAAATTGATAAGGGCTCTACCTTTTGGTTTGATTGAGGCGGAGATATTTTTAGAAGATGCAGCTCCTGGTTGAAAAACTTCTTCTCATCGAACCCTGGAAGTTTATTTTGAAACTTACTTTGAGAAACTCAGCTCCTGTTCTGACGTCTGTTTACAATCAGGCTACATCCAACTGAAAGTTTAGATGTTGAAGTGACAAAACAATCACAGATCAGTTTTTTTGTTTGTTCTTGTGGTCTAGTTACTTGGAGAGTTGCTTCTAGACCGACACAACTTCACCATCATGACGAAATACATCAGCAAGCCGGAGAATCTGAAACTAATGATGAACCTGCTGAGGGACAAGAGCCGCAACATCCAGTTTGAGGCTTTCCATGTTTTCAAGGTGAGAACTCTGACACAGCTTTGAGTGTAAATGAAGCAAATGGCCTCTGAGCATGTTCAAATCTTTGACTTTCCTCCACCCTCAGGTGTTTGTGGCCAACCCCAACAAGACGCAGCCCATCCTGGACATCCTGCTGAAGAACCAGACCAAACTCATCGAGTTTCTCAGCAAGTTCCAGAACGACAGAACAGAGGACGAACAGTTCAACGATGAAAAGACTTACCTGGTCAAACAGATCCGGGACCTCAAGAGGCCTGCCCCCCAGGAGGCCTGAGGGAGGATTTCAGGGGTGTGGGGGGTGGGGAGCCAGCCACCAGGACCATGTCTGGACAACATCCAGATAAAGTCTGCTTAACGGACCCATCAGCAGCTGCTGTTCTGGTTTCTGAACAAAAAAAACGAGGAAACGATAGAAAACCAACGTACCCATCTTCAACTAATCAACTCATCGGGAAGTCGCCAGCTCCTCTACTCCTCTGTGACCGTTCAATTTTGATTATTTTCCTTCAAATGAAACAAGAAAATAATAGATGCTGCTGCTTTCTTGCACATTGAAACATGAAAGGTATATCACAAAGAAAACAGTCCATCAAACATAGCAACAGACGAGGCAGACTTCCTGATAACGCAAAACAGAAGTTAACACGTTTACACACATGTATGTATTAAATAACACACACACGCATACACACATACTGCAAGAATATCAGCTAAATCCTTGAGATGGAAACGGTACGAGCAAGTTGAACATTGGTGTGTTTGTTGCATGCCTTGAGATGTGACAGATCCATGGCTGTGCCCAGCGTCGGCTCTGCGATGGCCTGCCCGGTCCGGCTCCCGTGTTCAGTGCCACAGACTTGGAAATGCACGTGCATCACGACAAAACGCTTCAGTTCCTACCAATGCCTTCATCCGAAAAAAAAGCTACGGTGGTTCATTTAATAACTGATGGGGACGATAGTTCTCTGAGATGCCATCACACAGAACCTTTACCTCCTGTGTGCTCTGTTTAACAGAACACTTGAAGCACATGAGAAAAGGAGGGAGAGATGTAAGGTATGAATTAGGTAAAAGCCCCAGAGTCGGGTGTCTTTATTGATTTATTTTTTGGGACAGGGTGAACATGTACATATGCCTTTTTTGCTTTGTAGATTTTTGTTTAACCTTGACATATGAATATATATTATATATATATTACCTTAAACATCAAGTTTTTGGTTAATTGTAATCAAATTACTTTCTAAACCATACAAGAAACAAGCTAAGTGATTTTGTTTTATGCATTTCATTTTACTGCTGAAATGGTTGCTGGTGGATTTCTTTGTACATAACTTAGGGCCAGCTCAAGTTTAGCTAACCTATAGGATATTAACAATTTGTACAGCGGAGGAATGTCATGGTATTAGCTCTGGATCTGTCAACCCTCCTCTTCCTTATCTCCATCTTCATTTTCAACATGCAGCGGTGTGAGCAATGGAGGAGGGGAGGGAGGGAGGGAGGGAGGTTGTTGGGAGAGCATTAACTGAAACATTAAAGCCTGTGTGTTTGTGCACTTTGTGAGGTGCTGAGTGATCACCTAACTGGAGTCGAGGGGAGCAGGGTTTACCACCCCTCGTCAATTTCATTAACTTGCTTTGTTCTCATCTCTCTGCGAGCGGTGGAGTGCTGTGTGGCCTCACAGTGAGCGCGTATCAGGGTGAACTCATTAAGACTCATCTCGAATATCAATCTTACTTTTCCTCCTCACGTTTGAGCCTTTCTCCTCAGAGGGTTATAATTCCAGTACAATTATGAGGGTAAAGCATTGTGGGTAGCAGAGTACTTTGAGGCATGCTGATGAAACCACAGATTTGCTCTTTTACAGTGAATGACATGGTCTCATTTGTGCACACAAGGATCCATCTCAGCTCCAGGTCCATTAACATTGAACGTGCATGTTCCTCCACTGGCTGTGCATGATGCTGTACTGAAGGTGTTGTACTGGAATTGTTTCTTTATTCCAATATTAAACAACATTGAAATGTCAAATTGAGCTCTGGGCTGTATGCTGACTGTGACTCCGCTCTCAGCACAGAGCGTGTGGGTGCTTTCAGAAGTGTCAAAGGCCTGGGCCCTACAACTGAAATGAATAAAAAAGCAAAAACATTTGGAATAAAACAAGGATGTGGTTGTTTTTTATGCACACAGAAAACTGTCAAATCTGCATCTCATTGTTAGTTTGGTTTTGTGGTGTCACACTCTTTCACATCAGAAGCAGTTTTCTCTGGTAGAAACCGCGTTAAAGCTGCTGTAATGAGCCCCTGTGGACAAAGCAACAACTTCTTCATGTTTTCTGATAAGTTTGATACATGTGTAGGATGTGATTTCTTACAAAAACGAATCTCATCTTCCTTTTAACAATCAAATGTGTCACTCACTGTGAATATCTGCTGTGGTATAGTCTTTTTTTCCTTCAGCGTGCTGTAAATAGTCTCATCCGACACCTACTCCCTCACTGTGGCTACAGGCATCAAAGATTACAATAGAGCAACTGTCAGTCTTGTCATTCATGGTATTTTTTCCACTTTTGTTGTCCATAAAGGCATCAGTGCTTGTTGTATAACCAGTCAAGAGCTCCTGCAAAATAAAAGGCTTTGATTAAAAATGAGTAGAAGTTAAAATATAAATTTAAGTATCACTGTGCACTTCATCTGATGATGCGTCATACAAGCTCCTGTGAGAAGCTTTTGACTGTTTATGACAAATAAATTACAGTGAAGCCTCCGTAAAGAAAACAAAAGTGAACAAAACCATGTATTTTTTTTTAAATAACTGCTCTAAAAGGGGGTCGGTGTCAGACCTGATGACTGACAGCTTGCTGAAGAAAAACCTGTTCCTGAAACTTCAGCAGTTTTTTAATAAAGCCTTTTTATCCCAACATGCTTGGTCAGAGATAAACCAACAAGAAATATGAACTACAAAGAACATGACAATAAATACCAATCTGAAGACAGAAATTACTATTGTAACAGAATAATGGAGGAACATTTGTTACAAATGGACACTGAATTTTGAGGTAATTCATATCAGCAAACAAAACTTTGGGCAGTCAGTAGTTAATCGAGATGCTGTTAGGGTCTAAATTTGATAATTTCTTTTTTTTTCAACTGGTATGCTTTTCATCTTTTAATACACAACAGTTCATACACCACAGCCACATACACACACATTAAAAATTTGGAAGTATATTGTCGACGTTTTTTTTTTGTTGTTCAACGACTCCAAATTATGGGAGCCCATTTCTGCCAGTTAGGAAAATAAAAATGAACACTTGGCTTTGTTGAGATTCTTCTTTTTCTGGCCCAAATTTCTGAGAAAACTGATTAATTTATGTGATTAAAGGTCCACACTTTGGTATAATATATATAGTCAAGTTTTTAAGACAAATAAGAATTTTGAGATAATAACTTCAAATTTTTGCGGCCAAAAAAAGTCAAAATTACAGGAAAAAACTCAAAATTTTAAGATGAAAATTCAAATTTTTGAGGACGAAGAAGTCAAAATTCCAACAAAGACACAATTTTGAGATAATGTCAAAAATTTGAGGTAAGGTCAAATATTTGATGAGAAAAAAAGTGGAAATTTTGAGATAGTAACTTATCATTCTTCGGACAAAAAAGTCAAAATTACAGGAAATAAAAGTCCAAATTTTGAAATAAAAATTCGAATTTTTGAGGATGAAAAAGTCAAATTGACAATGACAAGTCAAAATTTCGAGATATGTCAAAACTTTGGGATAATAAAGTCACATATTTGACGACAAAAAGTGATAATTTTGAGATAAAAAATAAAATTTTTGAGAAGAACAAAGTGAAAATTGATTAATACCTCATTTTTGACTCTATCTCAAAATTTCGACTTAATGTAGGCAAAATAATTTTTTTTTATTTTTTATTTTATTCTATTTTTAGAGTCAAAACCGGCGGAGATTGGCTTTTATGTTATGAAAACAACAAACAATCTCTTGAACTCACCAGATGAGATGACACATAACATCTGCAATGACAGCCATTTATGGTTATAAATGTCAAAGTGCAACATTCACTTATTTATTTTTTTATTTTTTTATGTTTGTGTTTGTCTCTCAATGAGCCGTGATTTCTCAGCTGTATTACTGCTGCTTGGTCAAAACAAAATGAAGGTATAGAACAACATTATAGAGATCAAAGTGTGCCGCTGTGCGCAATAAGCAGCGGACTGCTCCTTTAAGGACTCATGTGAGGAGGAAAAAAAAAAGAATAAGACAGCACACTTCCGGTGGGATGAAACAAAAACAGAGGAGCAGCGGAGAGGGGAGGACGGCCCAGAGACGAGGAGAGAGGATTTGTTTCAGGAAGGTTTCCAAACACTGAACACAGACGGAGAGCGCGCACACACACACATACACACACACACTGACAGATTTGACACCGAGCCATGGTGAAGATCAGTTTCCAGTCTGTCTCGGGACAGAAAGTGGAGAAAGAGAACGATGGCGACAAAACCGAGATCCTCATCCCTCATCCGATGGTGAGAAACGCTCCTCTCTTTGTGAAATGTCTGGTTTGAACCCTGTTTGTCTTTGTGCCCCTGATGAAATGATCATGTAATGTGATTCCTGCTGCGCTCAGGCTCTCTGCCTGCAGCCTGCAGCCTGCAGCCTGCACCTGCACAGCCATGAGCAGCAGGACATTTTGACAGCATCTATCGCCATTTAGTGGCAAACAAAGCGTGTCCAAGCTGTGGTGGTACAGCCTCATTTTGCAAGCTCAACTCAAGTCCAGGAAACATGCATACCCATAATCCAACACTGGATTGCAGATTGCATGCACCATGGAAGTGTGATAAGAAAATACTGCCTTTTGAATTGAATTTCCTGATTGTTAGAATACAATCAGTGTCATGTGATGTGTAATGTGTGAATTCATTCTGAAGTAGTGCCTGCTTTCATTTAAGCCTCAGTGAAAGGTATGTGCAAGATTTGTCTGACAAAATGGCAGATGGGATGTTCATGCCTGCAGCGCATGCAAGATTATTTTTCACAGCTCTGAAGGAGGTAGAGCAGTGGAGTCCATAACTTTGCAGTAGCAGCACCCCAGCATCACCTCAACTCTCATTAAAGATTCATGACCTTGTCCCCAAGATGGTGGAAAATATGTATATGGAGCGTCAGGCATGCATTTAAAGTGGGGGAAAAAAGCTGTGAGAGTGTAAAATCTCACTCACTCTGATGTATTGAACAGGAGACTGACAAGCCTGATGGTGTGTCACGCTCTCAGCTGGTGTCAAAGAGCTCTTATATCTCCCAGAACACAAAGTCTCACACAAGTCTGTGTTCACACAACCACAGTTATCGCCTTGTCCTCATCGCCTCACTCTCTGTTGACAAATGCTTCCACAAAGAGAAGAACGCTGAGCTTAGATGAATCACCAAACATGAAAATACAGCACACACACACACACTGTCCTACTTAGGTACCAAAATGCTCTGCACTCTTACAAAGACATTGCATCCCATCTTTTCGTGTCATCTTCTTTTTGAAATGATGCAACATTTTCTGACAGGATTGTCACCGTTTCTCTCTGAAGTTCATGACAAAAGCTGCTCCCTGAAGCTTGTTTTATTCTCTTATTTCCAGCTAAGAATAGAAACCATTGTTTCTTTAGAGAGAGGAGGATGATTTTACCTCTCAGAAGCACAGCAAACACTGAGCCACTTCTCTGTTAGTCATTATTTTAATAAAAAGAAGCTCACAGTCAGTAAGTAGTTACTATCAGTGTGTAGTGCCACCCTGCTAACACAGGTTGGACGCGTGGCACTGGCAGATGGGCTGCGAGACTGGAGGCGTCTGGGAAAATTACTCACCCACCATCTCAGACGAGTTCTCAATACCAAGCGCTCCCTCATCTCTTCCTCTAGCTGAGCTCAGTGCTGATAATTCCTGTTCCAAATGAGGCATCGCCATTTCTGAGGGCGCCTATTTTAGCAGGTCAGGCAGTTAGTCAATTCAGGTCTTTTCAGCTGCCTGTCACAGGGAAGATGAGTAAGCTGAAAGTTGGTTTGAGGCAACCTCTCAAAGCTTCTCTGTGCCCATTTCAGTGGGTAATGTGTGCTTTTTAAGTGTGTGTGTATATGTATGTGTCTTTTCCAGGATGAGGACGAGCTGGTTCTGCCACTGCGGCCCAAAAAGTCGCCCCTCAACGGCCTGTGCTGCCTGACCTTCGGCCTGGTTGTGTTCATGGCTGGTCTGGTCCTTGCTTCTATTTACGTCTACCGCTACTACTTTATACCTCATGTAAGAGCCAAATATAACGAACTGTTGACATTTTCGATGAACTGATTGAAAGAACATCAACAGACAAACAGTTTTTTGGTGACTTCTAAACTTAACTGTCAAAAATGTGCTACCTCCAGCATCTTTAAAGAGGGGTTGTTTAGGCTAGCCATATTTGAAACTTGGATTTGAAATAACAATGCTTGATGTTCATGAACACCTAAGGTTTGCAGATTTTCAGACTGTGACATTCATGTTAAAGAAATCCTGTTTTGAAAAAAAAAAAAAAAGCAGTACATGATCTTCATGTGACTACCTGAAGTCATCATATTTGGATCTCATAGCCGCTTCATGTGACGCCTGGGAGGGGTGGACCTCAAACACCAAGGTCTGCCTTTAACTCCACCCCCAACAGACCCCCAGGGGACTGGCCAATCAGAGGAAAGGGGATTTGTAAAGCAGGGAGCCTTTAAGAGACTGCACCTAAAAATGTTCCAGAAAAAGGCTGAAATAAGAGTTTTCTAAAACAGCTAAATGAGGAAAAACAGGGATTTATTTTAGCTGTACATCATGTAAAGCCACTACAGGGGCTCCAGAGGGACAGAATAAAGCCTAAAAAAGGCACAATGTCCCCTCTTTAAACTTGGGATTTATTAATCTGATTGTATAGTCTCTGATACTTAAAGCTCCTGATAGGATTTTTTATCTGCTGATGAAAAAGAGTGAAATTAACATTTTTTTCAAACTCACAGGAGCAAAAACTATATTATTTGGAACAAGATTACAGATAGAAATCTCATCTAAAAATAATCAATGTTAAAGTCATTGGCAAGGAAGTAGGTGTCAGTCAAGTTGATGAACCGTAACAGCCTTTTTAGAGATTTTATATCTGAGCTTATATAACATTAAGGGAATTTTGCATTTGAAAATGACCACCTCATATATAGGATACAATGGGCAATGACACAAAAGGTGCTCTTATATCAACACCAACGGAAATTTCCTTACAGGAGCTTTAATGGATTAGATTTCATCCTGATCTTGACAAAACCATCGGAAGTCTACTTGTGACAAAAGTCTGAGGTAAATCTGATCATCTGATAGTTAGGGATATATTACTATAACTATTGTTACTTTTTCTTCGTCAAATCAGTGTGTCCACCATGTTGTAACTCTGAAAATAATGGCCATGCTTTCAGTCCAGTTGTATGGAGCTCAAGCTTTTATCAATTTCCCTCAGATAAACTTGTCAAGCCATTTGAAAGATGATAACATGCATTTGGATTTGTTTTGATCGATAATGGTTAATCTTTTATTTATAGATGCATTTAATACCTGAAACATAACTCCTCCTTTATTTTTTTAGTTCCAATAATAATCCCAGGAGAGCCTTGTTTTTAAGTGTTCCAGCTGGTGTGCTGATGTACTTTCTATTTGTGTGATTGTGTGTATGTGTGTATGTGTGTGTAGATCCCAGAGGAAAACCTGTTCCACTGCAGGGTGCTGTATGAAGACTCTGTGTACGCTCCGCTGCGTGGGCGTCAGGAGCTGGAGGAAAATGTCGGCATCTACTTGGCCGACAACTATGAGAAGATCACTGTGCCCGTGCCTCACTTTGGAGGCAGTGACCCCGCTGATATAATCCATGACTTCCACAGAGTGAGGACAAACACACACACAGATTTATTCGGCTCGAGTGGAGAACTCAGAATGCAGTAAACAGAACCATTTCCACTTCAAGAAGCACAGGGTTGTTTTAAATTTAACACCTCAAGTTTATCACAGAGAAAGAGAAGAAACATTTAGTACATTATTTAGATATGATTTCTTGAATAATGCTCAGTTTGCTGTTTGTTTGTAATGAACTATTGACTTTTTCAGGGACTGACGGCCTACCATGACATAGCTCTGGACAAATGCTACGTCATAGAGCTCAACACCACCATCGTGATGCCTCCGCGTAACCTTTGGGAGCTTCTTATCAACGTCAAGGTAATGCAGCTGCAATCTTAAACTGCTAACACCAATCTGTAGCAGTGCTGCAATGAGGTTCTTACTTGAGTGAACTCAGCAATGGTGTAATATCTGTGTCCCAGCGTGTGTTTTCACACAACGGTGGGGTGTTGTGGGAATGTAAGAGGCATGGCACATAAACACTGCAGGAGCTCCACACTCACACTCAACATGATTTTCCCCCCTGCAGAGTCTGACACCAGACATTGACACTGTCTTCCTCTCATTATGCCTCTTTACATTACAGATTCCAGACAAAGTGTTACGAGCATAAATGACTTTTACCTGGCAGTGTTTTAGAGCCATGAGAAAAGATGAGAGACACTCAGAGCTCTCTGTTGCTTGGTGATATGTGTTGATTAAGACATCCACCACTGTCTTGACCAGTGAGTAGCCACGAAAAATCCCCTACACAAAACTGTACCCTCACCACAGGTCTCACTTCCTCTCAAAAAAAAAACAAGTTTGGTTAAAATTGAGCACAGATTAGTTGTGGAAACTTTTGAATTGGTTTCCAATGTGGCCAACATTAGCATAGATTTGTCAATCCTCAAAATCTAGTCACATATTACTTAAGTCAAGTGGTTTTATATCACTTCAAGCAGATATAGCCTACATACACCTTCATCTCCATTTCCCAGATCAAAATAGTTGGTAACAGAGCTGAGAAACAAGGTTTTATTCATCATCTGCGGTGTTTGTTTAACATCCAGCTTGTAGAGCATCACAGCACTGTGCGCTATTGCTCCCCAATAGCATATAACCTTCACTTTGGGCCTACAATAAAAGAGATATTCAAATCATTTAACTGACTGATAGTTTCAGTGATGGCTAACCAGAGTGATAAAATTTGATTGTGTAATATGTGAATGCCTCTACTGTCCACGACAAAAGAAAAGAACAGCTACAACACCAATAAGCCCGAAACAGACTGTTAGAAATAAGCCACATGAATTTAACTATGTCTTCTCTATTGATGCCCCTTTTTGTTGACTTGTCCACCAAACAAGAGTCAGTGGCAGGATAAGCTGTTTGGCATTGGCCACGTCTGTGTATGGCGTGATGCTGCTCTGCCCTCTGGTTTTCCTCCTGGTGCTGTGTTAGCATTTCCAGCTCTTCTGGGGGACATCGGGTCTAGCAGCGGTTAGCATCAACATGCTACAGGTTGCTAACAGCTGAAATCTTGTGTGTAAACGCATCTGGGACAATAAAAGTAAAAACACGACCACAAACAAAACCATCTTTGATATCCATGACCAACAAATGAGTCTTAATAAGTAATAACAGGCTCTAAATACTAAGAGAACTAAAATGAAAAGAAAAATAGAAGAAAAAAAGTGAATTGACGACAGAGCTGCTGAGACAAGTTGCCATTCATGTGGCGCTTAGCAATGGAAGAATTGCAAACAAATAAGGTATAAATACTGGAAAATATAAAATAAGTTAGGAGTCTGAATTGCTGAAATTATCCATGTTGAATAGCACTGTTGTGAGATCTAAAGGACCCCATGTGATGTTGCCTGAAATCTAAATGGGGTCCTCTAAAATGTCTTGTAATTGGAAAAAAAAAACTGATGAAAATATTGTTATTTTCAATTTTTTTTTTTTCAGAATTAAAACATCACACACAATCTTAAACAACTGTTTTAAAAAAAAAACCTTAAACAAAAACAGATATAAAAAAGAAAAGTCTCTGGGGTTGCCAGGAATTTGTGATGTCAAAATGAGTTCAGAGGCCAAGAGGGATGGAAAAAACTGGTCTTAACATGGTGGATGGTGACAGTGTGATCCCAGTGAGTAACACCAGACTGCACATTCCACATCTGATTCCTGGCTCGCTGATTCATCCTATCAGACACCCCTCATCATTTATATCTCCTCTCCTATTTTTCCTCCTCTGCATCCTCTGCAGGGGAGGTAAAATCCAGATCAAGTTAAGCAGAGTGGATGATGCACCTTGGAGAATGAGTCATTGAAGCTTCTTCACTCGGTGCTCTACAGCTTTTCTCCCCCACAGCAGGTCAACGGTGTTGAGTCGTGTGTGAAGAAGTTTCAAGCACTCATTGTTCCCACTAATGCTGCCCTTCAGTGTTTGTTGTGTAAGGTATTCCTGCGAGCTGACTGTAATTGCTCCTCTGTGTCTTGCAGAAGGGAACATACTTGCCTCAGACCTACATCATCCATGAGGAGATGGTGGTGACTGGCAAAGTGCACAACATGCGTCTGCTGGGACCGTTTATCTACCGCCTGTGTAATGGGAAGGACACGTACCGCCTGAGCCGCCGTGTCACTCACAGACGTAAGCCCTGTCTAATAGTGGGGTCGATGGAAACAGTCAATAAAGGAGGGAAAACCGTCTCTGGATAGATTGTGTGCTGTGTGTTGTTGAAGCGAGGGTGACTTTTGAAACTGTTGTGATAAGAGCTGCAGGTCAGCGGAGCCGCATCCCTGATCCTCTCTCCGTCTCACCCTGTTTTTCTCGCAGGCATCGACAAGCGCGAGGCCAAGGAGTGCCACCACATCCGTCACTTCGAGAACACATTTGTGGTGGAGACGGTTATCTGCGATGAAGCGTAAGCGCGGCGGTCATCCGTGTCACCCCTAACCACCTAAAAGGCACATCTCCATCACCGCCCGAGCCACTGTAGCATCCTCCTGTGGATCTGATCGTGTCTGAGTCGCACTTTACTTCTTGATTCTGTTTGAGATGTTTTTTCTTCTCCTCCCTTTTGTTTGTTATTTTCACTCTGACGTGATGCAATACTAAGCTGCTGGTTCTATCACAGGATTTTCCTTGTAGCACAGTCTTAAAGCCAATAATGAACACAATTGCAAGACCTCTCCTCTCCTCTGAGGATTTGTATCCGTTCTTCGGGGAGATGACGGTCTCCATGTGTTGCTGAGGTGACTGCACTTTTGTCTATCCTGCTGCACATGAGCTGTTTCTTAGTTCTACCAACACAGTCATCTGTGCAGAGCATGAATCTTGCTTTCTTGTGCAACGATCTGATTATTTTCCCTCACTCTCTTTAATGTGATCATCTAACTGCTGATGACTAGTTGCTTGCTTGCGTATTTATCCTCCTGCCTGTTGCGCCTTTTCTCCACTTCCTGCTTTTTATTTCCTTCTTTGAAAAAACTGTCACACAGTAGAGAAGAGAAGAGGCTGCATTGGGCATTAGATTGCTGTCACATCTTTGTATATTATTATCATTATTATAATTATTGAAATGAGTGCACATTGTGGTTCTTTTTTATGCTCTCATCAGCTTTTATTGCTTTTTTAACACTCTCTGAATCATTGCCTTTGTGAACCTTTTTAAGATGATGTCTGTTTTCCCTTGCATGTCTTATAAGAAAAACAGCACTGTTAGAATGTTTTGTAAAACAACGTTTAAAGCCTTAATCCAGAGACCGGATTAAAGACAATGCTACTGATACGAGAGCATAATACATGTACGTTAGGTAAACAAACAAAACCAACTTTGAGCTGTATATTTTGTCTGCTGATGAAATCTGTCTGTGAATAAAGTAGTGAAAATTAACCATGGGTTTGTTTCATGTCTCAAACCTTCCGCAGAATTACTATGTGACATCTCTCTGCTGCGGTCAAGGTGTTAAAAATGCAACATACATTTGTATTTATTGTCACATTGTACTGTCTTCTTTCTTCTTTGTCACAGCGCTTAATTCACTTCCTTTGTGAGCTGTAGTGACTGAGTTGGAAGACCACTGACTAACAGCAGGAGCAGTTTTGAGGCTCAGTGTTTTGTTCAAGGGAACCTCAGCACATAACTGCAGGAGCTGGGATCAACCCCCTGACCTTCTGGGACCAGTTGTTCAAAGGTAATCTGATCAGATTGTGGTTGTTGGGTTGGATCAAATTTCAAAAGATTGTTGTCCAGAAAGGAAATTTTGATTCTGAAATCAGACTAAAATCTGATGTTTATTCTAATCTGGAGCAAACCTTCAGTTTGTGTTGTTCAAAACTTTTCAATAGGATTTGGATAACTTTGATCCACAAAATAGGATTATCCTGATCCCAGCAGGGGGCAGTGTTTCAAGGTAGATATCAGGAAGAAAACGTAATAAAACTTTAAAATTGGTCAAATATTATGTTATACTATATACTTTTATTAATATATTGCACTTGATTTGTTTTACCATTACAGTGCTTAAGTAAATAAAACAGACACAGACTTCCAATGAGGCCTTTTAATATGGTAAAAATAAAACAAAATTGGTCTTTTCTCCATGAAATGATCCCCCATACAGATTTCAATAACAAAGAAAAAAAATGCATTCAATTCTTCTGTCATTCATCACTGTTTATTGAATTTAAAGAACGGTCATCAGAGATAAACCTGTCAAAAAACATTTCAAACAACTGCATCCTTCACTACACATCCAGTCAGTCCCTCATTCTGACATTCAGACTTTTTTTATTTAAAAATATTTCAAAATGTCAAGAATATATTTGTAAATGTATGTTTAATTTTTTTTATGTTGTGGCTCAAATGAGAGATCATAAAAGAAATTATAATTGGTAGTGGATGTTTATGTCAATGCTGTGTTTTGTCTCAAAATAATAAAAAAAAACACTTAAAGTGACCCCATGTTTACTCTTCTACCTGTTTTTTTTAGAGTTGCTAGTCCACATTGTGATGTGTTGTCTCATTTAGAGCACTGGTAATTCAGATGTGTTAGTCTTGAAAATGTTGCATCTGTATCAGGTTGATCCAATCCAATGCTTTGAAAACCAGATTAAAACTAAGATAAATTACTTGATCTTGGAGATCAAAAGATGGCATTTCAAAATCCGGATCATTTCGATTCAGAATTAAATTTTTTGAACAAGTAGCCCCTGATTGTGAGCCAACGACTCTACCACTTAGCCACTGCTGCCACTTTGTTGATGTTTATTGTAAGCTTGACAAATTGCTCAAGTTTTAGGGTCCATGTCACCCCTCTGGACACAGTTTTGGATTATAAATGCAAAGATTAACTGAAGAATATTTGTGCAGCTGCAGCATGTTCAGCCTTTCTTCAATATAAAATCAGCAGCCATCAGGTTATTATGATAGTTTAAACATCTTTTTCAAGTACTTGTTTGTTATCTGGCACTAAAGTCACAAACATGACTTTCAAGTTATGAACAAGCATTGAATGTCTTTTGAATACAACAAATAATCTTTGATGCTCTGGAGATTGTAGAGAAATCTGAAACTCCCTCATGAGTTAATGTTAAGTTATTAATGTGTCAGATCTCGCTGGCCAAGAAATAACCTTGACCCTTCATTTCACCTCAAAAACTGAGAAGTGCTCTATATGTTGAGCTGGGTAAAGTGTTTTATCAAACAGAATCCGGTCTTGTTTCCTAATTTCATCCTCCCTCTCAAACTCTTGCCTCACACTTCAACAGAAAGTCAGCACATTAAGGAAGTTACTTCAGAGTTTCCTCTTTAACACCTTTGTGACTCAACATTGAAAAGCTCACCAAAAGTTCCCTCAGTGGCCTCATTTGACACAGTAGCATGGCATTTTATACTGATACTGATTTATTTACTTTGAGATCATTTCAAATCTCCACATAAGGTCATCTGGATCCCTCAGTCTACAGACGGCTCATATCAGCGCTGCTCCATCTGCTGTGGATTAGGACTGTGGAGCTGCTGGCTGTGTGACAGTGATGCTCTCAGGACCAACCACTGAATCATGGCAAAGGATTTCTGTCTCAAAAAGGAGAATCCGACAGCGAGGGAACATGAAGCACTGAATAAAATAAAGTCTGAGTGTGTAATGAGAGTTAAGTCTGTATTTTTATTAAAGGGACTGTGATGACTTTTTGAAAAAATCTCAACTCTAGATATATGCATGATCACAAGCCATAACTAAATGAAAAGATCAGCACTAAAATAGTTCATTTCTAAATGATATTTAGCTTCCCACACTGGTCAAAGAGGACTAGATTGATTTACAGCTAAAGTTTGTCTGAACACACCACACCAGCTGATAAAGTTCAACAGTGAGAAGAGAGATCTGTGTTTTTCTCCGCTGAGAATTAACTCTTGGTTTTATTTAGTAGTAATGATGGAAGCAGGAGCTGGACTGTCTGACAGAAACATAATGAAGAAAACTAAACAGGGGAGTGATTGAGCATAAGCTTAAGGCTAAAACACGAACGAAAGGCCAAAAGGCTAAAAGGCAGGTTAAATTATTCATGATAATGTTCATTCCTGTCCACATGCAGCTGTTATTCTGCAGTGATCTGTTCAAACCTGACAGTCTTTCAATAACATGAAGAGCCAGGTTACATTTACTCTGCTTGGTAGAAACTAAACTATGGTTTAGTTTGCTTGTTGTCACATTTCTAACAGTAGCCCATTACTTTGCTGCATTGTGTCCAGTAAAAACTTCAAGGTAATCCTTAATCTTATCAGCTGAAAAACAACTTCTATTATAGACATGAAAAGACAATATCTCTATCCATTGCTTTGAGCAGGAGTATTCACATGTTGCTTATCATTATCACGCTCAGATTAAAAACAAAAACAAAAACTTGAAACCTGCAAGTTTATCCACCCTTACTTTGATGACAGCCGTAATCTATTCCATAAATGTGATGTCATTGTTATTTTGTACATGCAGTATTCATGTAAAAAAATAAATGTGAAGAGTCAAACAAACAAACAAAGGAAAAAAGAAAACTAAATCGAGCTGTAGAAAAAGACACATTTTGTAAAAACATTATTGTGACAAAAAATCATTTTATTACAAATGCTGTAGATTATTACATATGTGGGGGCTATAAGGCTAAAAATGACCAACAGGCAAAAGGATGTAAAACCTATAAAAAGTTAAAACAAAACACAAACACACATGCATGTATATAAAAATGGTAAAAAGTATATATATGTACAGAAAATTAGAACACTAAAGATCCTTCATCTTACACAGTCTGAGAAGGAATATCTCCTCACAAAGCACATCGCTTAAAATATCCTCAAAAAGAGATATTGCGGGGGATAAGAATTTTGCAGAGGATAGTTACTTTGACAGAAAAGGTCAAAGGTCACCTTTGGTTCTCAGCGTGATATTGGGACACAAAGGAGAGCCTTTGCTGACGATCACAAGTTACAAATAAGCAGTAAGTTTAGACGGAGGAGATTGAAAATGTACTCCGGGGCAAGTCCAAAACGTGCTTTAAAAGTCAACAATAAAACCTTAACATCAATTTCCTCTTTCACCACAGATAGGGATGCTGAAACAGTGGTGATATGGTTTCTCTTTTAGTTCCAGTGAGGAGTCATTCAGCTGTATTTGGGACACATTTCAATTCTGACAAACTGGTGGTGAACAAAGAGTCTCAGTAGTCAGAACAAAAGGAGATAAAAGTATAAATGAATATTCTCAAGATTTTTACAGGTTAAATTTAATTTGTCAGAGGTTCACATCCTCTTTTTTCTTCCAGAAAGCATCCAAAGAAAAGTAATAAAGCAGTGGATCCAGGCAGCAGTTCGCACTAGCCAGTAAAATCAAAGGTGTTTTCACGGGTGATGCTGCTGATGTCAGGAGTCCTACTGACAGAGGCAGGAAACACACCATGAACATGACCAAGCTCATGACAAAGATCAGCATGACCTTCACCTTGTTTTTGACCCTTGCAGAGTCAGTCAGATGTCTCCTTAGGGTCCACGACACCATAGCAGTGCACACGATGTTGACAGCCAGCATGATGAAGACTAACAGGAACTGAATCAGAGCCGTGACTCGATTGGGACTGCGATGCTGAGCTGATTCAAAGCAGGAGGATTGATTGAAGCTCTGTAAAACCCGTAAAAAAGTCATGCTTTCAGGGATGTTCAACACCAACACAAAAAACCAAACAGCTCCAGCAGTTTTCCAGGCATTAGATGAGGTCCGCAGATGTCGTGACCTGAGAGGATAAACCACAGCCAGCAGCCGGTCCACGCTGATGAGGGTGATGAAGAAGGCGCTGGAGCGGAAGTTGTTTCTGAAGAGCATCGTTGTCATATTGCATGCTAAGTCACTCAGGGACCAGGTGCCTGTGGCGTAAAAGTAGATCCTCATAGGTAAAGAGAAGGCCAGTAGGAGGTCTGAGATGGCCAGGTTGACCATGTAGACAGCACTTGGAGACTTCAGGCAGTGGTGACGCAGCAGAATCCAGAGTGACAGAGCATTCAGAGGCAAACCAAGCACCATGATGCAGCCAAAGAAGGCAGCGTACACTGGCTTTGGCTCCAGTTCTCCTTCCAGAGTGCTGTTCATGTCTAAACCTGATGAGAAGTGAAATATTTGTGTGCTGTCTTGTAAAATACACACCCTGTCAGGATTTCCTCCTTCACACATTATCTGTGAGAAGTGAGGTAGATAAATGTCAGAAGTGACGGTTTTCGAATGTAACAGGAAATCCCAGTGACTCAGAGGAAAAAATTAAGTGGTTTACTTTAAGAGTTGCACAATACAAAGAGTTGAATTTTTTAAGGGCTAAAAGAATATTTCTAGTTTTATATGAGAATTTTATTTAAAGAATAATGAGTGTTTGGGGTAAAACATGTATCATCTGTTCATACTGCAGGTAGCTGATCAACTTACGAACCTTTTCTTAGCGTCAGAGTTCAGTTCAATGTCTCATACTGCAGCCAGCCACTAGGGGGAGCTCTGAGTCTAAGAAGCTGTCATGTCTTCTATCCATTTTTGAAGACAATTTTTAACATAGCAGCAACCTCTGATGTTGAGAAAAGTAAAATTTGGCAAAACCATTTGTAACTGAATAAAATAATCAACAAATCTGTCCAAAGATTTACAATACAGTATCAAAGTACAGTACATTATTAAATATGGAAACAGAAAAAGTGGCTGATGAGATAGAAGCAGTGTCTGCTCCTATACTTTCACAGATGTTCACAGATGTTCTGTACATGAGTGAATTTACTCACATCACAAGTTTTGGGTCAAACTGATGATTTTTTATCATTAGATGCGGTAGTAGCTGTGTCTCCCAATAGGCATTAAGTTATGCAGCCCAACATGGCCGCATAGGGATGTCATAATATGAAAATAAGATGAGTTAATTTACTCACATCACAAACTTTGGGTCATACTAATGATTTTCTCATTTACAGTATGTAAATCTCTATCTCTAACCATTTTCAAGCTACGACCTTTTGAAATAGTGATTTCAAAAGTGAAAATTTTTCAGAAAAAACTTTGGCGCCTAAAGGGTTAATACCAAATCATTATCAGATACTTTATGTATTTGTGGATATAGGTTTGCAGTTGGGGATGTACGATAGAGCTTTTCACACATTTTTTCCATCATTTCACATAGTATCTAATGGTTTTGCTGAAGTATTAGCTCCATAGGAAGAAAAAAAACCCAAAAAACTACTACCTTTGACAATGAAGCTGTTGCAGCTGTTTGCCGGGAGATCGGGTGCTAAAGACCTGGACTAACGCTTGGGCTAAGTGTTTCCATCACGGCGGTGACATCATCAGCTTTAAACATCTGAAACCAAAGAGTGACCTCACCAAGACAACTTACTGTTTCCTTTAGTAGGTTGTTAAAAAAACACCATTATGTATTCTAGTCTGCTTTGTTGACTGCGTGAAAAAATCCCTTGCTAGATCTTTAATCATCTTTATGGCACACACAGTGAGCTGTTTTACACATTCACTTTTTTTTTTTTTTTTTGTCAGTGTGAAAAGTTTTTATTTCCTCTTGCATATGTTCACTTCTTGCTACAGTAAATTAAAAGCTTCACTGTGCTCCCATTCCACATCCAAGCACCACCTCAGCACATTTTACATGAGCTTTATCACAGAAGATGTGAATATAAAAGGAATAACATTAGAGTGACTATTCTGAGCTTATCTTCAGTGACACGGTCTAAATCGGAAGTTCCTCTCACTTTTAACGTCACATCGATAACATGTTCTCAGAGCTCTGAGGTGAGAGATACAGACCAGATCAGTATCACGTTCAGGATGTAGGTTTGGGTGTTTCATGGTGTTTGGTCTTTTATCTGATTTTCATGATGAGAATTTTTGTGTGCTAATTTTAGTATACGTCTACAGTTTTTATCTTATACCACGTTTACAATGCCTCATTTCTTGGTGATTAATCATGGAATAAACGGTTTTTAAACATTTAAGAGTGAGGGGCCTTGAAACACAGTCATAGCTGTGTCTCCTCTATTTCAGATTCCTCCTTTACTAAAGTCACAGCTTCAAAATACACTCTTCTTATCCCTTTGGAAGTTTGACAGATTTATACTTACTGTTTTTGAGCCTTAAATATGTCATGAATATATAAAATCAGGTGATCATTGCAGCTCGTATCACTGCTTTATGACACTGATGCTGCATTAATAGAACCCTGTCCCTGCTCCTGTTCACTGAAAAAAATGATTACGAAGCAGAAAGATCTCCTCACATCACTGAGCAGACGCTCTGTTCTGCTGAGCAGTACATATATCCCACATACACACTCATACACACTTCTGCTGTCATTAAATGCTGGATGCATTATGTATCAAATTCACTCTTCTCCTCTTCTTTCAGTGAGCGTCATGTCACTGAAAGTATAAAAGAGAGTATAAAGGAGCAGCAGAGAGGTGAAGGATGTCCTTAGCCCTGCAGGTTGGATTCATTCTGAAGTTAATCTGATGGTGAAGATGGTTTTCTCTCCGGCCTGCTGCCTCATCCTGCTGCTTCTCTTCAGCACTATTGATGCTGGTGAGTTGATGAAATTGGAAACAGGTTTATCCACAAATTTGGATTTTTTCCACTAGTGCAGTGATTCCCAACCTTATTTGAGCGGTGAAACCAGTTTTACATCATAGTTTTCTGGCGACCCCAAAGACGTTTTCTTTCTAGAATTAATGTGTCAGCTATAGTAATTGACTTCATTGCCCTAACAAAGACATAACTTATCTAGGACGCTTTCAGTGTCTGCTCACTACCTGTCATATCCAGTGGTGTTCATAGGCATTTTGAAGGATGGGGGCAAAAGAAAATAAGAATGCAAATTCAGCGTGTATTTTGGCTCCCAACAGGGTACTTTTATATATTTCAGCTCCCATGACGGCAATTTAGTGTGTGTTTTGGCTCCAGGAGGTTATTTTTATCATGTTATTACCAACCAAAAGGGCAGATTAGTGTAGTTTACCAACCAGGAGGGCACTTCAGCATTTGTTTTGGCTCCCAAGAAGGTAGTTTAGTGCACTTTTTGTCTCCAAAGAGAGTACTTGAAAGTTGCCTCCCCCTGCCCCCATTTGTGTACACCACTGGCTTCTAATTTGATTTTTATGTAATAGTGGGAAAACAGGACAAATCTTTCTGTAAATGAATTTTTTTTATTTCCTTATGTTGTCCTAGTGTTTGGGTTCTTCTTGGAACTGTCTCTACAAGGAGAGGTGGAATAAAAATCTTTCCATTTGTTTTCTATTTTTCCTGTTGACTGTAAGTTTTTGTTTATACACTTTGAATTGAGGGAACTCATATCGCAGTAACTGTCCAATCACAGGTTCATAGGCATCAATCAAGATGCACCAGCTCAGATAGTTTTATAAACTGCATTTTATTTGAACTAGATTTATGTTCTAGAGGATGGAATACGACAACAGTTCTTTAAGATTATGTTATGTCTTCATTTTAAAAAGAATGATAATTAGTTCAGTCCATTTTTTTTACATTTCAGGTGACCCCATTTGATTTCTAGGTGGCCCCAAGGTTAAAAAACACTGCACTAGTGTGATGATTTATCAAAAAGTTTACAGCAATGTTTTTAGCTTCTGTATATCTCTGGAGCTGGAGAGTATCTCATCTTTCTTTGATCATAATTTTAGGTAAAGTTTCTGAGCAAGAAAGAAATGTGTCATAGACTCTGCTCCTGTTTGTAAGAATATGTCTCATGGGATATTAGGATATTGACTGATCCAGAAACAGGTCACAGATTTTTGAGTTGTAAGGCCTTTGGGGCTCACCTGTTACATAATGATCCTAAAAAACGCTACAGTAGAAAAAAATCAACCATCTCCTGGTACAAATACAGACTTACTCACTGATCATCTTCTAACTGTATTTTTATAACTTGATGCCAGGACCGACACTGTGGAAAATCAAGGAGCATTTGCGCCAACTCCAGGTGCAGAAGGCCAAGCAGCATCTCCTGACCCTCAGGGTCAAAGGTCACCAGCCTCTTCTTCACGTGAAGGAGGGCAGGATTCATCAGCGACTGGACCACTTCAACAGACAAGACCACAGCTCCTTCTCTCAGGTGGAGAAAGATTAAAAAAACATCTAACATGTTTACAGTTCCATGTCTGGTTAGAGTCAATTGTAACTAGGAGCAAGAAGTATTAATAGCATCATACGAGGAAAATTTTGAAGCCTCAGTCATTTAAGGTTTAGAAGAAAGTGGGACTATAATACATTTCTTTACTGTCTCTGCAGAAGTTCTTTGTGAATGAGGCGTACTGGCGGCGTCCTGATGGTCCAGTGTTCCTCTATATTGGGGGAGAAGGGCCGCTCCATGAGTTTGATGTTCTGACAGGTACAGCATGATACAGCACGTCCTCACCTGTTTTAGACTGATCAAAAAAATGTGAATCAGATATACGTCAGGAGTTTTTAAAGCAAACCATCTTTGCAAGTGAAACTGCAAACACTAAATGAAGCATTACATGGCGTGTTGGTAAAATGACACTTGCTCACATTTGCTCTTTTCCCAGCATTGCAGCTTTCTCTTTCTGCGCTCCTCTCTGAATCCTTAGAAACACTTCTGCAAAGCTGCATCTGTAATACAAGATTAATTTTAGTTAGTCTAGTCTTCACATTGGTTAGTTAGTTTGGGGTCTTAACATTTATTTTCTGTTTCGTAGAGACAGTCTTTCACTATAAAGTCAGAATACTTGGGTAAGTTCTGAATCCTCTCTGCTCTGACCTTGTTTTGTCAGGTCATCATGTCAACATGGCTGAAGAGCACGGAGCTCTGCTTTTGGCTCTGGAGCATCGTTTTTATGGCGACAGCATCAACCCCGATGGCCTGGAGACAGAGAATCTGGCTCATCTGAGCAGCCAGCAGGCGTGAGTGTTAGCGTCATACCAGCACATGGGCATGTTTGTGTGTGTGTGTGTGCAGTGTTGAAGTTTTGGATACAGCTCTTATTTATTTCATGACATGCATAGCCACTTTTGGCCAGTCAGATTGAAGTCATTTCCCATGAGATTCAGAAAAAAATGAAGACATCTGAGGGAGAATCAGAACTCATGTTGACCATGTTAAGCATGCAAATGTGTCACCAGGTGTCAGCTGGTTTCCTCTTGGTCGGATTTTGTTGGTAATATTGGAAAGTGTAAGTAAGTGTATATCTGCATTTTCCATCCAGCTTCTATCCCTCTAACTCTTTGTTCACATATGAATTTGCTGTATCACTGATGTGTTTTGTGACTTTCAGGTGAAAGACTCCCCCTTACAAAACCGTAGCCAAATGTGTTAAATCTGTTTTCTGTTTTGGTGTGTATTTCTTAATCCAGGCTGGCTGACTTGGCTGTTTTCCACCAGTTCATCAGCCAAAGTTTCAATCTGAGCCACAGGAACACCTGGATCAGCTTTGGAGGCTCGTACTCTGGAGCTCTGTCCGCCTGGTTCAGAGGAAAGGTGAAGGATAAAAACCTGAATATGGAGCTCTCAGAGCAGTCAGACTGCAAAAAGCTCTCTGCTTAAAAACACAGTATTCATATTTAATCATTTGCTACGTTTAATGCTTATTGGCCTTTTTTCATTGCAGTTTCCTCACCTGGTGTTTGGGGCTGTGGCCTCCTCTGCTCCTGTCAGGGCCGTGCTGGACTTCTCTGCTTACAGCAATGTAAGTAAGCCTAATGTAAGCTGGCACACACCACATCCGCAGCGTTAGAATTCAACAGGGCTGAAAATGAAATTTTTTTTAAAGTCTGAAATCTCCTCAGAATAATTTTTGAAAGTTTATGGAATACTGAAACGAGTTGTTGATATAGGTGTGACTGTCCTCCCAGGTCATTTACCGCCTCAACATTTCCTGTAACATATTTTTGCTCAAAATTGTACCTTTTCCATTAAATTAACTGCATTTAAGCACGACTAAGTCTGCATCTTCATTCCTCCCTTAAATGATCAAACTCTGACTCTTTGTTTTTCTCTGTTTCAGGCTGTCGGCTCGAGCCTCATGAATGAAGCAGTTGGCGGCTCAGAGAAGGTGTGAAGTCAGCCACCTGTCTGTCTCCATGTGACAGTCTTCATATCTCCACTCTGTCATGTGTGTGATTCTTCTTCCTGCTCTTGTTTCCTGTAGTGTCTGTCTGCTGTGCGGAGAGCCTTTGCTGCCGTAGAAACTGCTCTGATGGCTGGAAACGTCGGCCGTGTGGCCAAAGACTTCAGCTGCTGTCAGCTCCCTGAGGATGGAAATGATGAGGTGATGGCTTCGGTTTATGAGGTTTAACTGAGGGGAAAGTTGTTGGTCGTTTGGGTTTTCAAAGTTGGAGAATGTCCCCTCTGTTGCTCTGTTTAAACCCTTATGTCCTATTTTCACTTACCTTACCAACTTCTGAGTGCTTTAAAGTTGGTTGAAATTATTTGTAGAGAACTGCCCACAGTTTACAATCAATTCAAAATGACAACAGAACAAAAGCACAAAAACTGCATTTCCCAAGGTGTTCACTTGAGGCTGACTGCTTAAGTCCCCAATAAACTATTGCACATTTTGTAACCCTCTACACTGGGCAATTTGTCCAGTTTATTATTTATTGGCTGTAAAAAGTCATATAAATTTGCTAGATCAAGGCTTTGGATGATTTGACTGACAGGTGTTTGTGTTCAGGTTGTTTGGCAAGTTTCTGCCTCAAGTCGAATTATTTGTTAGTTACAAGTTTTATCCAAGCAGCAACATCTAACTCTGCAAAAGTGCAAAAAGAATGATTAAAAATAATGCAGCACAAGTGTCAACTTAAGATGGACTACAATAACAATAATAAAAAAAAAAGATTCTGATTGGATTCATTTTGTCAGCTCGTTCCATTGAAATGCATTGTGTTATTTAAAAACAATGATTTTTTGTTCAACTCGGTTGACCCTGAAATTATTACTTTTAACTAACCTAATAATAAACCTGTAACCAGTTTAAATAAAACATCTAATTACAGTCAACTTTTTTAAGTGTCGGCAGTTTTTAGTTGACACTTTTGCAAAACACACACACACACACACACACACACACACACACACACACACACACACACACACACACACACACACACACACACAGACACACAAACACACATTGGTGTAAATTAATTCTCTTTTTAAAATTACAGGCATCATTTTGTCATTAATATCTTCAAAAAAGACTTTTTTCTGGACTTGTCGAGTGAATGTGGCTTATACTGAGCTGAAGAGTTTACTCTTAAAAAACAGGATTTAAACTTCTGCTTACATTCTAGTTTTTGTATACAGGGTTGTTTCAGAATGTTTCATGCATGTGTGTGTAGGAGAACTGGAACAATAAGATTTATCTGAACCTTTCTAGATATTATATATCCATTGTTAATGATATGAGAAGTACTTGATTCCTCATAATTCTCGTCTTCACCAGGTTGAGCTGTTGCAAAGCTTGGCAGACATCTTCATGGGTTCAGTGCAGTACAATGAAGAGGGGGTGCTCATGACTATAAGTGAGATCTGTGGTGTTATGAGCAATCACAGCAGCGAGGAAGAGATGGAGCCTTACCAACGCCTGATCACTCTCGCACAGGTAAGAAAATACATGAGATGAAACTGCAAGTCCACATTTTGACCACCAGATGTCACTGATGAGCCATTTTTGTGAGATAAACCCACTCAGGGTTTCTGTCCCCTGCTGAATTATACAGCCAGTGACCCCAGAGCAGATTGTCCTGTGATGTGTGTGTTTCTTTGTGCAGATCTACCGTTCAACCACTGAGGAGTCATGTTTGGAAATCTCCCATGAGAAGGCTGTGAAGGAGCTGATGAACACGTCTGTTCATTCAGGCAGACCAGCAGCCAGAGCGTGGACCTACCAGACCTGCACCGAGTTTGGCTTCTGTACCACAAACACACACATGAGCACACACACAGTGACACATCTTATATTGTCATTTCTTTGACCTGATTCATTCTGTGTGTTCAGATCAGACATGTGAGGACGTCACCTGCCCATTCTCCGGTTTGGTGACCCTGCAGACAGAGACTCAAGTATGTACCAAAGTGTTTGGCATTTCCCAGCATTCCCTGCCTGCACGCATCACCTTCACAAACACTTACTTTGGAGGAGACAAGTCCCCCACATGCAGGATCCTCTACGTCAATGGTGAGTCAAGGTCTGATGGGAAACGCCTGGTAAAGCTAGAGAGAAGAACTAACCCTGACATGTGTCATGATTTAATGTTAAATCTTCATTGTCACAGGTGGAGTTGACCCATGGAAGGAGCTGTCGGTGCTCCATGACAGGACTGAGGGAGGAGACGATGTCAAGACTGTTTTCATAAAGGACACGGCTCATTGTGCTGACATGATGAGCAGCAGAGTCACAGATCGCAGCTCGCTCAGGAGAGCCAGAGCAGTACGTACTCTTTGTCTCAATCATAATCTTGTGTCCAAAATCACTTTGTTAATCTGTCAAAAAAAAACACCACAAAGAAACACCAGTTACAACAGCTGAGCTCTTTTAACTTATCAGAGGGTTTGACTACATTAATTGTATCTAGTTGAAGCCCTGTGACCCATGGCAGCAGCTTTGTTGGAGGTTTGTCCTGGTTCTGAAAAAAAAGTCTAAACAATGTGTTACTAGTTTGTTACATAAATTACATCACTGCCATGTTGCACCACAGAGATGTGAAGTTCATCTACTAGAGTCATCCAGGCAAACCACTGCACTGAGTGACACTTCTACTTCCTTAAATTAATGAATGAATTATTATTTTCATAGCAAGTGTTTGTTTCATTTTGTGTCTAATCATCTCCAAATAGCAGCTGAAAAAACTCCCCTTGCTCTTTATCCTCAAAATTATCCCAGCTTACAAAATGATGTTCTTTTCGCCTACTCTGAGCCAGGTATTGGTTGCAATCTCTGTCTTAAATTATAAGCTACATTTATACAGATATAATCCAAAAATGTGAAACATAATGTATTTTTTTTCTCCCAATGTATTTTTAAAAAAAGTCTTTTTTTAATCTTGTGGTAAGTGATTTTTATAGCTGTGACTCATTTTGTAGAATAAACTCATTTACTAACACATCTTCTGAAAATCCTCACCAAATTGTTCATTATACTAGTGAATGAACTTCATTGGCATCATCATCAATTGAGCTTTAAGTAGTTTTACTGAAAGGCACCATAAGGGTATTTTTTATATCTGATTTGCAAAAAAGCTAACCCAAACTAATGCCTCTTCATGACTGACAGTGAATGATTTCATCAGCAACAAGTGTGGTGATAATTCCTCACTTCATGAAGATTTAAACAATAAATTCATTCTCATGTTGCAGTCAGGCTTCATACTACCTGGTTCCTTCATTAGGAGGAAAGAACTGTTTATTTGAGATGATTTTAAGGATCTGTATTTCATCCTTCTGCCCATCAGGAGATTGAGAAACACGTGTCTGACTGGCTGAAGACTGCTGCTCTGGAGCAGGTGGAGAAGAAAACAGTCTGATAACATTACATCCTGATCATCTCTTATCAGTTTGAAGGAAAACTGATAAGCAGGAGTTAATAAGGCAGTGTTCCTGCCTGCTCTGCTTCATCATCGTCCTCATCTTCCTCCATTTCCTCTCTGAGACCTTCCTGTTCTCCACCTCTTCTCCGTCCGTTCGTCCACACTCTCTCACAGCGCTGAGAGGATTTATGTGTTTGTGTGGTTTGGTTGGATTTTAAAGGATCTGTTTAAGCTTTTACAGATGTTCAACTTTATTTTGCATTCATTTACCTGTTTCTTTCTTTTCATTTTTACCCCTTTCAGGAGTGTTACCAAGCTCATAATGGTTATGGTTTTACTTTGGTTCTTAGATTTTGAAGTTATAACCCCTATTATAGTTTTTATTGTGACAGTCCCATTGATTTACTTTGTTTTTGTTGTATGTGGCATTTGCCACGGGGAAGACCCAAAAGAGTCAGGAAATTTATTCTGTACTTAAAGCAGCCACACTTTTCCACTTGAAGATAAATCTTTGAGTTCTTGTGTCATATGAAATAGATTGACAAATGAGACCTGCAAACTTTCTACCACAAAGATTTATTTTCTTTGAGTAACTTTTGTTAGCACACAAAACTATGACCAATGAAATACATTCAGGATTGACATTTTCCCTTTAATATATGACTTTATTCCCAGAATGTAGAGAACAAATGTGAGAATTTAGAGGTTAAAATCAGATTCATAAAATACAAATTCTGAGAAGGTTGGAATTTAGAGTAAAATGCCACATTTTAAAAACGCTGGAATTCTTACTGCTCTGTAAATTGTGAGAAAAAGGTTAAACTTACGAGAAATAAAGGAATTCTGAAGAAAAAAAAAGGATGAGAAGCATTCTAGAATCACAGGATGTGATCATAAACTAGATAGAAAAAAATTGGAACATTAAAATTCAAGAAGATCTGTTCACATTATAGAAATTTTGAGGAAAAGTGGAAGGACTCTGACATGAAACCAGATTTCAATCAGAGAAAATTAATTCCTTAAAAAAAAAAAAAAAAACAACTCAAAGAAAACATTATTTCAGAAAACAGGGAAGAATTCTGACCTTTTTTCAAACTCATTTGAAATTCTAGGAACACAAGATTGAATTTACACTTCTAGAAAAAGATAACTTAATAAACCCTGACCCTATTATTGAGAAGAAAGTTTAATATCAAAGTTTTAATATAATGGGAGAAAATTAGAAAAACATTAAAAACATTAAAAAAAAAAAAAAAAAAAAAAAAAAAAAAAAAAAAAAAAAAAAAAAAAAAAAAAAAAAAAAAAAAAAAAAAAAAAAAAAAAAAAAAGATCGGGCCTGAGGAAAAAGGTAACAGAAGGTTTTGTATATATATATATATATATATATATATATATATATTATTATCATTGTTCCCAATTTTCTTTGATTCACATCAGTTTACGTGAAGTATTTAATGTACCATTTTAGTTTTTTAACAACAACAAAAACATTCAGTACTTATGAGAAAAATATCTGAAGTTTGTTTTCCATATATCTCTACTTGGTGTGTGTCCATCAGAAAACATTATCGTGTGAGGTTTGGTTGTATTTACTATTCTTGTTGTTTCTTAGTTAACATAGTCTTGCAGTATCACTAGGGGGCGATATTGCTGCAACTGTGTTTGACTGTTTTCTTTTTTAATCAGTTGTCCTTTTTGCTTTCTTTTTACAGTTTTCTAGATGATTGACAAACAGACAGATGACAGGCTACTGTTGTTTCCCACAGACATATTACCATTAGTCTAAATTAAAGCTACACTATATGTTTTTATTTTCAACATTTAACCATGTCTTTTTAATTCTGGTTTTATAAATACTCAGTGTCATGTTTCTGTATTTTGTTGTGACACCTCTCGCTCTGCTGTCATGTTTTTGTAAAAGCAAGAGAAGTCACCAAAAGATGGAGAGTGTTTGTACGAGAAAGGTGAAGAAGCACCGGTTGTACCATGGCCATCTGTTTCTGTGTGTGTGTGTGTGTGTGTGTGTGTGTGTGTGTGTGACCTTATCAGCAGGGGGTCAAAAGTGGGAGGTCATGACCCCTCTGACCCTGTGGGAGTGGAGATCATCAATCAACTAGGGGCTGGACAGAGCAGCAGGAGGGGACACACACACTCACACACACCCAGGCACGCACATACCTAGATACTGTAACACACAAAAACTAACACACACACTCCTCAGATATACTCTTGAAACAGATACACTTTGAATAAAACACACCAGAGGGTCATGTATTAGCAATGTGATGCACACAGCAAAATAAAAGAACAGACCTCTTTTGGATAACTCATGACAAGCTCATGACAAATGTGTATTTTATGCATACACACACACACACACACACACACACACACACACACATAAGAAACGGAACCACAATCACATACCACAAGCAATCTTTAGCCATTTGCTTTCCACCACTAAGACCGTATGTGTGTATGCGAGCTTGTGTGTGTGTGTGCTTAGTTTGATAACATTCAATCTCTCTTTCATGCAAGGCTCACAGATGTGGCTCAGCACAGATACTGAGCTTCAAAGATGGACAGAAAGTGACTAAACCTTCAGCACTTTTTCCACGACTGTGCCTTCATTTGATTGTGTTTCTAACATCTCCTCACCCTTTCGCTTTTGAAAACAAGCAAAGCTACAAACACATGCACACACACACTGAGAGCCACTATCAGGGTTATCAGCCTGCACTTGCAGAGCGACAGGGCATGCTTTTTCTCTCTCCTCCTCCTCCTCCTCCAGCCTGTCCTGTTGATCAATGAGGAAGTTCTTGGGCCTCAACTATTAATCAGGGCCTATCGGCTATCTGTCTGCAGAGCCAACCAATCATGGCCCTCCGACAGCTGGGCCATGAAAAATGTTGCCCGGGTGGATGGCGGGGGGGAGGTTGTGGGGGTGGGTGATGGTGGCAGGGTCGAGGAGGAGGGGGTGAAGGAGCACTCTATCTGTACAGAGTCAGGTCACGGCTGCACAGCCGCACATAATGCACTCAAGGCTGATTCTTTATTTTATTCCTTTTCATTTATTCACACAAGAAGGACACACTGTAGCTGTGATTTTTTCAGAGGTAAAACAACAATAAAAAAAAAAACAAATAGACACATTTATTATGTTATTGTGTTGAGTATTTGACTACGATTCATCATAAAAGCAACAGCTCATAGCAGCTGTCTGATATTTCTTGATGTAAGACCTTTGTTTGGTTTACTGCTCTCACTTTAGACTCTGGGAAATTAACTCTGATCACAAAGACATGCAGAAAGAAGTCTGGTTCATGTGGATGGTTAGAGTGGAAATCAAAGACAATGGAACAAGATAAACCAAACCTCTGCGAAAATACTAAAGATGAATTTATCTGTCCTTATTCAGCTAAATAAATAAATTAAAAAATTAAGTGACGTTAAAATTGTACCTATTGTCACTATCTCTAATCATTACAGAAACTTTTGAGTGATCAGGAGCTTAATCTCTCACCAGCTCTTCTGCTGTTGCCTGAATTGCGGGACAGAAATCTAATACTGAACGAATCCTTCACATTGTTTGGCCCACTGCCAACAGAGGCAAGTGTTTCTGCCACAGTGTCAACAGGCTACCCTCTGCAGATTGATTTGGCACAGCAGTGGCTCTTGTGGATGAACATTACGATCTGTTGTGAAAGTTTTAACCAACCACGATCAAAATACAGGAAAAATAATCCACTCTAACAACCTTCACTTTCCATTACTTATTACATGAACCCCGTTTTAAAACCACGACATCTACAGAACAATTGTGAACAAAAACATGTTTGCAATGCTGTGAGTTTATGCACATTTACACACTTACACCGTGTCAGGATTTTCCCCTTGAGTGTTTTTAATTGTCTTAAAGCATGACAAAAAGTTTTCCATTTTTCTTTTTTCAAATATTTGTAACTGAGCATTCAACATAAAACAGTGTGAATTTAATGTAAATATGACTTATATTTTTTGTTTGACTTCTTCTCTTTTTTTTTTGGTAATGTCATGAATAATCTTTTTTTTAATGCTTTGTAAAATGTTTTAACTCTCTTTCATCCATTTTAACACTGAATAATTTATAGTTTATAGGCTTTTTCACCCTAAAATATTTGTCTATAACATTTTTTAAGATATATATGTGTTTGGAAAAAGAATTGAAAACATTTTTTCAGGACCTAAGAAGGATATAAATATCCTGATTCAGGCTAATATGAGTTTCCACCACATGAACCACTGAATTTAGGAGTAAATAACTTTTAAATAGGTGTCCACTGTAGTGACCACTATGAACCACAGGGTTAAAGTAGCTGTGAGGACTTTCTGGAATAGAAAGCGTAAGTGCAAGACTCAGCTTCCCATAAGTCTTTGCTCTCCACCGTTGTGATGAATCAAGGCATATGTTAGTTTCAGTTCCAATTTGTTTTGGAAATACAAATGGAGAGCAGATTCTTTCAACACTTTTTTCCTTTGTCCAAGATAACTTTTTACGAGATACAACACAATGAGGTACAGTATCTACCAACAGGTAAGCAGCCCTACTATTTGAAAGGTGACAACAATAACTGTAACATAAGGCTTTGTCAGATTTCAATATAACCAATGGGGTTTCAGAAAATTCTCTAAATGTCAGATCTTAGTTTGATTCTAGCTAACATTTATATAACTATCAGCTATCATCATATTCTGTGTTTCTAGGAGAGTAAACTTTATGAACTCAGTTTGTAACACAGTTTAGTAGCTGACTATATTTAACTATCACACTCACAGCTCTGTGCTCTGAGACATATCGTGCAAGGTGAGTGGCTTCTGGTTATGTCCTGCCAGTGCTCATCTACCAAGCAGAACAAATGTAACCTGAACTCTCATGTTTGATCAGGTCACTGCAGTATAACAGCTGTATGTGGGTTAGAATGAACATATCATAAACAGCTTAACTCGTTTTGGCCTTTAGCTTGTGTTCTATCATGCTCCCATTTAGCATTCCTCTGCTCTGTTTCCAGCAGACAGTCCAGTTTCTGTTTCTACTATTACTACTAATACAGAACTAAGACATTATTTTCTGCTGCAAAAAATCAGATCTCTCTCTCACATGCCACAAATTAATTTGGTCCAGTCTGACCAAACTGGGAGGCTAAGAAACACTGTTACAATCGATAACAATCACGTGTTTATCTAGAAGTGAGACTTTTTCAAGAACAATTAGAAAGTCCTCACGGTCGCTCTAAAACAGGGCATTTTCTGATCCAACGTCTCCTACAGCTTAGTGATTATTGAAATATTCAGTCTGACACTGGGGAAAAATCAACCCAAATAGACATTTCAATATTTGAATTAGTTTCTAAAAGTTGATTTTTTTTTTAAATCAATAAATTCAGCAGAAACTACATCAAAGGTTAAAAAATATCTCATAAGATACTTGGCTAGTTTAGCAGCCTCACAAATTCACAAACACATGAAAAACTAACACAAACAGTACATGACAGGGAATTACAACACTAGAAAGGAATGTAAACAGAACAACTAATTCACACCTCTCTGTCAAAACACAGTTTCACTAAGAAGTGTGCAGAAACCCCCACAAAACACTAACCTACCCACTGTAAACACACTCGTACTACACTCATCCAACAAACATAAAGGCTGAAGAAAAAAAAGGAAAATGATTTGTTTGAGCTCAAAATGTTTGAAAATAGTCTTTACAAAAGTTCATATTAAGACATGTAGACACACTCAAAGATCTGCTCTACATTCATTACATATACACGTTACCATTATTTTTGACACTTTTTAGAATTTTTTTATTGTTTATTTGTTTTCTTGACTTAATAAATATTTAATTCAAACATTGACTAACATCTCTTAGCTAAACTGGGCTCTCAAAAAAGCAAACTTAATAAATAGTTATATTAAAACAAAAACTAAATGCAATGAAGGCAAAATTATTCAACTTGAATTGAAATAATGCAGCTGTTTTAAATGTGCACGCTTATTTCTTATTTCCCATCATACTGAGGCGTTTTGCAATGATGAAGCATCCACATACTTAGTCGCTGTTTAACCATCGAGGTCTGAAAACTATGAGAAAAGCTGTTCTTAAGTTTGTATCAGCTCCTAAAGCTCTGTTGATCTGCTGCTCAATAACGCCGCCTGTCCCAGCGCCTCAAAGCTTCATCAACACACCACCATCCCTCTTCTGCATAATCACCATGCTCACACTCATCCATTCACATCTTATTGCCATGATTAGATTACATCTAATGCTATTACACCGCTCCCATCTCTCCTCCTCACTCCACCTCTGTCCCCCTCTCTCTCCCTCATCATGGATTTCTTGCAGATCTTATTAGTGTGTGATGCGGACCAGGTCTCCCACTTTGGATTTATGAACCCTCAGACTTCTCTCCTTTAATCTCCACCTCTCTCCTCCGCCTCCGCTCCCTTCCTGCATCTGTCCATCTATCATTCCCAGGGTTGGCTTGGGCGGAAGAGTATTAATCCCTCCATCCCATCTCTCACTCCTCTGGACAGATGAGGGGGTGGAGGAGGGAGATGAGGATGAGGATGAGAGGAGGAGGGAGGAAGGAGGGGTAAAGGGTAGGGGACCTCAGATTACTTTTCATAATATTTCTGTAGCATTGTGGGAAAAATGGAGCGGTATCACAAGTAATGTATGCAGATTTACTCAACGATAGGTCACGGCTTCAACAGGTACCAGGGTGATGCAGGAAAGAGTGTGTGTTGGTGGAGGCATGGGCAATAACTGCAGATCAGATCCTAAACAAGTTAGTGAGGGACTCTGTATGTGTGTGTGTTTGCATGATATTGCAACGTGTGCATGTGTGTGTGGCCTGTATGCACAAATGTTTGCACCTGCAGCATGAGCATTTCTGCAGAACTGCAACATGAGCTGCATGTTATCTCTGCTGATGCCCTTTCTCACAGAGGCACATGAATATTAGGGAGGGCCTGGCTGTAGATATAATAAAAACCTGACATAATTTACAGATACATTATCTATATTTGGCATAGATGGTTTTAAAATGTTTATAATTAAGATCTGAAAGTTTAATTGAAATAATACATTAAAACAAGTGCTCTCATATCTAGATTATTTTGAGAAGCTTGTTTTGGCTGCGTTTTCTTCTTTGGCTCCATAAATTTGATTGTGTGAGAACACAGCAATCAGTCCTCTCTGCAGGATAAGTCATGTTTGCTGCGATTGCCTAGAACAGATTTCCTCAGCTTGCTCCCCGTTGAACTTTGGAGCAGTTTGTTTGCAGTGAGAACACATTCAACCCAGCTACCAAAACAAATAATCGCTTGACTCACTCTACAAGTAGATGAGTCAGTTAGCATAAAACAGCAAAAGGCTAAAGTTACTGAGTGTCTCCAACCAGTTGAACATCAGCAAAAGAGTAGAAAGGCTACAGTAGCAACAACAAAACGGCAACAACCTAAACCGGTTCAACATATCCTTTGGCAAAGTTTTTTTTTTTTTTTTAATATAATATTGCAGATATTCTTTTGTACTTGTATGTTTTTATTTAGAGAGAGCAGGTTAGTGGATGGAGCAGAAAAGAGGGTGAAAGTGGAGAGTGACAAAAAGCTGCAGCAGGTTGGATTACAACCCTGGCTGACCACTCATGGCTACCTTCATTGGTCAACCTTATCCTTTAATTTAATTGTATTATATTTTATTGTTTTTCTCAGACCTGAACACTGCAGACAGACTTTTTCTAACAAGATAATTGTCTTATATAGCATCAACCTTGCACCCAGGACCACTGTTTGGAACCAGAGAGTTCTTTTTGTTCAGTACTTGTCTTCGACGCTCACATTCAGCAGATCTCAAGAACAGCATATTCTGACACATACTGTCTCAGAGCATTGTGGAGGAACTCGTCCCTGCTTTTGTTTCCTCCTGGTTAAATTACTGCAATTTTCTTTTATCAGGCTGCCCTAACGAATCTATTGAGACTCTTCAGCTGGTTCACAATGCTGTAGCTCGGGTACTGACTGGAACCAGGAGGAGAGAGTCACATCTCTCCAGTGTTAGCGTCTGTACACTGGTAACCTATGAAATTCAGTTCTTATCGGTATTAGGCTGTCTCAAACAGCTCACAGTTTGTATCTGTCTACATCACTGTGCTCCCAGCTCACAGGCCTGCTTACTGTGCCTACAGTCTTTAAAAGTAGTATGGGAGGTCGAGCCTTTAGTTATCAGGCTCCTTTTTTTTGGAATCATTTATGGGTTGGAGCCGGGGGGTAGACACCATCTCTATATTTAGGAGCAGACCTAAAACTTTCTTGCTGGATCAAGACTGAACCAGGACTAGCTCTTACTTATACTGATAGGTTTAGACTGTCACGGCAAAACTGACACGCTAGGCTCCTATTTCTCTTTCTCCTCTACCCGTCAGCCTTACTTTTAATCACAATGCACCAGTTATTAACCATGGATGTCTCTGAGAGTCTCCCAGCTCGTCTTGTAGGTTCATCTGGATTGTGGACCCGGCAGACTCCAGCTGCTACAGCTTTTACAGTCTCACCACAATCATCACTACAATGCCAAACTACGAACTCTGTCTGTGCGTGTGTCTGTCCATCTCTCTCTCTCTGCCTAACATGACGCTGGTTCTTCCTGAGGTTTCTGCCTGTTAAAGGGAAGTTTTTCCTTGCCATTGTGACTGTGCTGTACTCATGGTGGGATAAGATAAGGCTTATTATATATTTTGTCTTGATGTCTGGTCTCTATTAATAAAATAAATGTTATCAACGCTAACAGGTCTCTATACCTGTTAATGTTTTTTGAGAAAGCGTCTTGAGATAACGCTTGTTATGACTTAAGGCTATATCAATAAAGATTGACTGATTGACTGATTGGTTGATAACCTAGCGTCATGAGCTCCCCCAGTGCAGAGATTTTTGTCCAGCTTCTTGAATCACAAGACAATTTGTCCTTCTCATCACAGGAACCTTCATTTTTGTCAAACAGGTTTTATACTTTTGTTCACTGATTTCAGAGTTTCTTGGCCAACCTCCGTGGTGTTCAACATTTCACAAATAAGCTCATCGACCAAAGAATCACTGAAGCATTTGACCTCTTTGATGTAGCAAGTCAGCCCAGGACTCATTTTGTTGATAAGTTTGCACGCTGATGCTAATTAGAATTTTTGAGCCAACTTCCCACGATGCAGAGGGAGACTACAAGCCAATGCATTTGTTTTCTTATGACAGAGGGTAAAGGATTAGTGGAAAACAGTCCAGTGATGGTGTGTAATCAAAAAAAGATCTAAGGGAAGAATGTAACAACCTTATCATCAGAGTCAGGAAGAAGTCACTGAGGTACACCAAAGAAATCTCCGTATAAACAATATGATGGAGACACTCGTGTCATAACTTGGCTCAAGATAATGACAAATTGACCCAGACACTAGAATGAGCAACAATTGATAAAAGTTTATTGTAAACACAGAAATGAAATACACAAACATAACACAAGTTTTTCCTGAATGAGACAAAAAAACAAAAAAACAGGTGTGTGTAATGCTGCCTGCTGGAAATGAGAGAGAGTGTGCACACACTGGGTTTGGGCTTTTACACCCGGAGGGCCCCGCTCAGGTGACACCCCTGGTTAAAAGAAGGAAAAGAGGTGCGTTATTGGATGCTGTCCAAGAACTAAAGGCCTAGGCCATGACACACACACACACACACATACACACACCCAAAAAAAAAAAAAATCTTGGATCTTATTTAATTTACAACCACTCATCCAAATACAGAAATTTATTTTACAGAGCAAAACCTTAAATCTTCATTAACCTTGTGTACCAGCTCAACTGTAGACAGACTGAATTAGGGAGGGAGCGTTAGGCATAACAGCTCCACCTTGAACAGGTATATAAAATAAAATCTCAACTGGTTGAGTAAAGGTGTTAACTCAACAATTTCACGTATCCTTTTTATTTCTGTGGTGTCAGACGAACACCTTGCACAGGTCAAAGTGTTTTCTCTGACAGGTAGATCCCATCTGCATCCCTTCACCCTTTCGCAAATGTTGATGTCTGTCAAAAACACAAACACACACCAACTGTGTGTTCACCAGAATCCAATAAGCTCCAGAAAATCAATTGAGGTGATCAGGTCTTTTAATGAGTGCAGTCACTGCCGGCCTTATTCTCCAAAAAGCAAAGCAAATCCAGGGTAAAGAAAAGAAATAAACTGTTGACCATCCGTCAGTTTGAAGCCTCCCCCTTCCTCCCCACCACAACCCCCCCTTCATCTGAGCCCTTGCAGTGACAGGTAGATTAAGGGGCGTGATAGATGCCCCTCTCTGTGTCTCCCTCTCTCCAACCCCACCTCCTCCCTTTTCCCTCCCCTCCATCCATCATGGCGGCTGGTGTAATTGCGGCTGCGTGGGGCTGGCAGAGGGAGCCTCCATCCATCTCCTTAACAACAAACAGTCGCAAGGACGGATGGCGCTGCGCTCCCCAGTTAATCTCCATCTATAAGGGGGGAGGAGGGGGAGTGGGGTGGGTTGGTAGAGGGATGCAGAAGGAGAGGAAGAAAATAACAGAAGGGGAAAAGGTAGGGTTGGTTTACCATAAACAAAAAAGAAATTGAGGGGAGAAAGCAGAAGAAAAGAGGATGGAGATGTGGGGGGGCTGAGTGAGAGGTAGAAGCAGAAGGAAAGTGAAAGAAGAGGGTGGAGGAGGAGAGAGGGAGAGGGAGAAACTGAGAGAAAAGTTTGCAAACAGGCTGCATGAGCAGATAAGCGTGGATTTACTCTGAGACCTCCAGCAGAAAGCAGCAGAGATGGAGGGTGGGGGCGAAAAATTTATGTCCGTGTGTCCAGACAACCCAGAAACTGGAGAGGCACAGGCTCATAAAAACACACTCTGCACCCCTACTCCTTTTACCCCTCTCTGTTTCTCCCCCTCATCCACTCTTTCCCTCCATCACTCAGCTCCCTCACTCCCATGCAGGCGGTGGAGGCACACACGGCTCTCTGATGTTTCTGATGCTTGTGTGCGCTTTGCCAGAGGTCACGGCAGCCATACTTCCTTAACGGCCGAGTCACTGAAGTCAACAAGGCTGGGTGGCCTCCACCTCTCTCTCTCTCTCCTTCTGGTAGAGCTAAGTAAACTTGAGTGTGTGGCAAGGCGAGAGCAGCAGCAGTTTATATTGGTTGTTGTTTCATCTTGCAGTGTTATTTGACGGCTGACAGCATCATAGTTCAGTCGCTCCAATGCTTCTGTTTGACTGAGTTATTCTACTGGACAAGAGGCATCACTGTAACAACACTGGGACTTTATATTGAATGTACTATAAGTCTTCCTCATGTGTCAGCAATATCATAGTTTGAAATTTTATGCAAAAAAAGGATGTGCCCCTAAAAGTTAGTGGTGCAGATAAGGAGTAAACATGGTGCCAAGAAATACAACGTCTGGCTGAAAAAGAATTTGCCACCAGAATTTAACTGAGCCAATGGTCTCAAGCCGCCTTTTTGGATAATTACTGCATTTATCTTTCAGCTGGCAACAAGTGATTTAACTCCAGCTGATGTGATGAGTAACTTCTCATTTCTTAAACAACCATGTGGAAAGATACATCCTGTGGTCTTGGAAAAGATACTAGTCTGTTAAAGAAGGGTCAAATTATTGGCCTGCATCAAGCAAAGAAAACACCTAAGGAGATGGTAGAAACTACTGAAAATTGGTTAAGAGCTGTCCAACGCATTCTTAAAAACTGGAACTTTTCTTCTGTTATTTTTTTTCTTCAAGTAGAAGAAAAGCAACAGTTGAACTCAGGTAAGAGAGAGTATTTCCACACACAATGCAAAGGGAACTCAAGGAATTAGGATTGAACAGCTGTGCAGCCTCAAGAAAACCTCTAATCAGCAAGACTCATTGGGAAAAAAAAAAGACTTCATAAAGTTTGGACTCTGGAGGAATGGAAGAAGGTCATGTGGTCTGATGCATGCAGATTTACCCTGTTCCAGAGTGATGGGTGCATCGGGGTAAAAAAAAGAGGCAGGTGAAGTAATGCACTCATCATGTCTTGTGCCTACTGTACAAGCCTGTGGGGGCAGTGCCATGATCTGAGGTTGCTTATCTAAGCTTATCTAAACTTTTCCACAGTAAATGCATGCTGTAATCAAAACTAAATTCAGTCCAAAGAAATATAAGAGTATGTTACTTTTTTTAGTGGCAACTTTTTTTTGGAGAGGCAGTGTATTTGTTGTGGTCCTCATCCAATTTTGTTGCAGGAGTGTATCAGTCCATCCACAACCGTCTTTGGGAGCAAAGCAGGGCACAACCTCACCACTCTAACAGAGGGGTTATATGTAAAATCACACAACCATTCACACACACTCTTTCCAACGAGCAAATTTGAGTGACCAATCAACTTGATGAGAATTGTTTTAGACTGTGGCTGGAAACCAGAGACATGCATGCACAGGAAGGAAGGTCAGGGAATCAAACTAGAAACCTTCTTGCTTCAAGGCAACAACCCTGATCCCTGCACCATCTTGCAGCCTGCAATATGATAAATGATTAAATACACCAGGGATGCAAAAATGAGAAAAATTAATTTGACACTTAATTATGTAAAATTTGAAGTTTTAAAATATTTTGCCCAACCAACAATGTCTGAAAATCAATGTTGGCCATCAAAGAGATTTGACGTTTTTGATACAGGATGAAAAATCCTTAGAATAGTTTTCCAACTTCATTAAAGTCTTTCATTTGATTTGAGAGCGAGTGTGACCACATTGCCACACGGTTCTTTGCCTGACTGTCACATGAGAATCATACAATCTGACGACAGATGTACAATTAAAGAAAAGCAGGTGTCTTCTTTGACTTTTACTCAATAATCAAAGCAATGTAGCAAAGTTAAGTACTTTCCACAAAACCACCCCATAAAATTGTAAGGTTGGGCGGAGAATTTTTCCTGAACACCCACAAAGTCTTTTTTATTATATTTGATAATATTTAACAAGAAATTAACTTCTGTGTATGAGATAATGATGCTTTTCACATTGTTAAACAAAAAAAGATACTGTTGGAGCCCCGTAGTTTGTAGAACATCAAACAAACCCCCCAACATCACTACACAGTGCATCCCTACTCCACTCTACTTCACCTACTCCACATAAATCAAATCACAAGGACAGCCAATAAATAATACAAAATAAGTGCCTAGCAGTATAATGGAGCTTGTGCACAACAATTGTTCGCGCAGTAAAATACCAAGTGGTTTCATAATAGGACTGAATCGCTGATACTCAGCACAACAGCACAACCTCACATGAGATACTGCTTCACTGAGCTACAGCATCGTGGTGGCAACTGCTACAAGACATCAGAGTGCTTTGTGAATTGAAAATGTCCCACTTGTTGTTCACAATTCAGGCAGAAGTTTTGGGGGTTAAAATTGTTTTTTTGCACAGATACTTGAAGTTACAAAGACTTACAATGGTGCTGTTCAACACAACCTCCTGCTACCTCAATCTGACCTGCACAATCAGAGGCCAGACTCATAGAAATGCACCAACACTCTGCTTTCACCCTGCAGAACAACCACCCACATACTACTGTGTGTTGACATGAGTACATGCGCTCGCTGGTCCAAATGCACACTCTCTCCAGGCCTTGGTGGGTGCAGAGGAGCGAGCACTTGAGCCTTGACAGGGAGTGACAAATCACTGCAGCAGCCTTGACATGCAGAATGGTCCCACAGTGAACCTGGCTGAGTGATATTCAGCTGTGTGCTGCAGGAAAAGAGGCTGTTTGTTACAGGAGAGCTGCACAACAGGAGGGATGTGTGTCCAGCTGGATTAACCTGAGAGTGTAAATGAAAGCACATAGGTGATGTGTTGCTGCAAATATGTAATGAAATACTCAATTCAGAAGATTTAAGGTATAAAGGTTAGAAATATTCACTTATTCAAAAAAGCTTGGGTCAGATAAAACCTTTTCAAAGATATCTCAAGGTTATTTTTCTATAACAGATAGTTGGCGTTACTTCCAAAATTGTGTTTGCTGTTACATATAAAAATAAAATTGTGATCTGTATTCCCTTTTTCTGACCTTTGTACACCCCGAAAAAAGTAAAAGGAAAAACCTTGCTCTCTACTTTGAAATCGGGCTTGATTATGACAATCTTAAAAAACACACTCTCAAAATGAGTTGTTTAAACACAAAAACAAAGACACATCTGGGTGCTACTTTATTCTTTCTTATGCTTATTTGTTATTCTGTTAGAGTATAATGGTAAAAATAAATAAATGTCAGTATAAGACAATTAAAAGGAGAGCTAAGAGGTTTCAAAGACGCTGAATCAAAGTAAAGGGATGGTACAGAATAAGCCTCCAAGCATCATGATGATGTAAACAAAAGAACATTATGTGTTTTGAACCATTAAAGAAGGCATCTGAAATCTATGGAAATCTATAATTATAAAATTACATGTGGTTTCTAGTAAATCCAGAACACTGTTTCCATAAGTCTTACATTTTAAATATTAAATAATAACTTTGATTCGCCTTCTTAACATATAAATGCATCATACTAACTCAGTGTAACAAAGCACGTTTTCTTGAGACATCAGCCTCAGCCTTCTCATGCCTCAGCTTTATGCTATACGTCAGCATCCATCTGTGCTGCATTTTGGCTTCACTTCTCATATTGGGGGAGGAAGGCGTGCTGTCCATATAATGAATTGTACCACAACAGGCTTTGCTATCATTGCACAAACTGATAGAGAAGGTTAAATCTTTTGCAGCTCTGAAGAAAAAAATACCATCTGTTAATGAATCTAAGTGGAGAGTAATACATTTCTATCACTGGGAAAAATAAAAACATTTGGATGAAAGTCTGCTTAGGGCTTCCATAGAGTTCAACCATTTACAATAAAATTCTTCAGATTACAACTTTTATTTAAAGAGTGTACTTCTTGTATTCCTGTATTTTGATCTAACTCAGTTACAGAGTGTTGTTGTATGACAAGACTCCAAAAGTTGTTTCCAATCTGTGTTTTTATGATTATTATTATCTTAGGACAGGCATGTCCAAAGTCAGGCCCTGGGGCCAATCATGGCCCCCAGTCTATTTTCATGCAGTTCCTAGTTTACATCTTGCAATGTATCAGTTATGTCACTTAGCTTTATCATGCTCTAATTGTGCACATTTAAAGTTTCTGTCAAGTGCTTTAAGAAAACCTAAGTACATATGGAAACGTGTCACAAAATTTGAACCATGTTTGAGCTACAGAAACTCAAGAATTTTAAGGCTGATTTGTTTAAAGAAATGCCTTAAGCTTAATGCAGAAATGTGTGTCAACATTTAGAATTCAAAAAACATAAAAGGATACAAAACTAAATTGCAGTTATGAAATGGCAATGAAAAGACAAAAGTTGATGCATGAAAATTGTTCTGAATGCAGGATATGAGATATTTGGGGCAAAAAAAAATGTTTATTTTTTAAAAAAAAGTTGTATGGACTTTAAAACAGTCATGATAAAGTCAAGATCCTGATCTTTCTATAAAAAATAATAATCTGTTGTTGAAGATTTATCTTGTAGGCTAGTAATGATGGCACAGGCATGTTTGACTTAACTTAAAGACTGATTTTTTTTTACTTTCAGAAATCTCTAAGACAAAATAGTCCACCTGTCCCTGGTCATTTTCACAAAATCTTATGTGGCCCTTTTTAAAACACATGTGGACACCCCCGTCTTAAGACATCTGTTTGTCCTCTGTGGATCAACACACCCTGCTACTGTAACTTTTAAGCACAGGTTTAACAACATATGTAGTGTTACATTATACTGACATTAACATATGATGTGAAGAGTAGAAGGTGTTTTCCCCTAAACACAAGGAGATGTGATAAAAGAGCAGATCCTTTAGTGTTTGTCATGTAAATGAGTGTAATCTGTGTTCAGATAGTAGCCTGTTAGATAAATGTTGCAGATGTTTAAGATTAATAGGTCAACCAAAGTATCACGTTAAAATATCCTTAAAGGAGGAAGGGATAGGGGATTAAAGGGACAGACTTTGTGAATGAAGGTTTCAGGAAACCTAAATCCCTGCAGACACGCATTCTTCAGGTGATGCACACATTTTCAGTGTTAATCCCTTTCATTCAGCCTGTTAACAAAACAAAACAAGCCTTGGATCGTCTCTTCCAGCCCATTGATGCTGCTTCATGGCTGTATCAGCGGCTCAGTGTAGGAGGGGGTTGAGCGCTGTGATCACCTCAGTAGGACTCCAGCGCCCTGCGGAGTTAAAAGACCCCCGGGCTGCAGGGCCGGTGCAGGGCCCTCACAGGCCGCCCCACGGTCAAACTGCATGCCGCCCACGGAGACGCCTGCCCCGGCTCACTGTTCCCTGCCAGGCCGCTGCCATTTGAAGTGCAGCCGCCTGTTGGCTCCTCACAGCGGGAGCGGGGAAGAGGAGAGTTTTGAATAATTATTATGTTACTGAGGCGTCATTTACAACACAACACTGAAGGGTTTGATATTCTTCTGATACGTCAAAGACACCCTTTTTTTCTCACTGTGGTTAAAATTAAACTTTCCCACAATGACAGTTTTGTTTTCTCACTTCTCTCAATCAACAAAAAAGGAGACCAAAGGGTGACATTTGGGTCGTGTCAAAAGGCTGAGTTACGCACAATGGACGTCGACAGAAACAATAAAACACTTCTAAAGCTATTACTAGGCTGTTACTTTGTGTCATCCAGCACGCTTCAGCCTTATTTATGACCCGGTCAACTTCATTTAAAGTCTATATTTATACTGCATCATCTTTCAATTAACTTTTACGCATGGAAACATCATGTCTGTAAACTTATTTTTGCGCACGAATTTAGAAAACAACTCAACTTTAATGCTTTTTCAACACCATATTAGGCAACAACATCTCTTTATGTGGATTCCCTTTTCTTATTATCATCATCTGCTGTCCAGAGTTTAACATCTTAATCCAGGAGTTATCACAGCTCTGAACCAGAGTTATCCCAGGATGAGAGTAGCGCAGCTGCAGCGCGGCTGGGAGAGAGGAGGGGAGGATGGAGAGATGATGGAGGAGTGATATCACCGAGATAAAACGATCGCGGGGGTCTTCTTCTTCTTCTGTGGTGTTTTGTGTGTGTGATAAGGAGGAGGAGGAGTAAAAGGAGGAAAAAAGAAGAAGGAGGAGGGAGAAAGAGGAGGGGGCAAGAGACCCCGTCGCGTTTTGACCCTCCGAAACCTCCCCGCTCACCACCACCACCACCATCACCACTCCTCCTCCTCCTCCTCCTCTACCTCCTCCTCCCTCTTCTTCTCCTTCTTCTTCTTCTCTCCTCGTGAGACTGAAAACACCATCGCTCTCTCCCACCCGTGACACTCTCCAGCCTGTCGCCGTATGCTGCGTGGACAGCGAGCGCAAGGAGCCAAAAAGGAAAGAAGGAAGGGAGGCTTTCTGTCTGTCCTCCCTCAACACCCAGCATCCCGACGGTCGCGAACCGGAGCGAGAGGCACACCAGGCGGGGGCGAGGCGCTGCGAGGAGCCGCTAATCAGCCGGGTCTGTGGAAGTAGTCCGGACACGGGCCGAACAGGACTGGATACGGCGGATATTTACATCTCGGTGGGACATTTTACACCCTTTACTGGAGGCTTGTACGGTACTCAACATCACTAGCTCTGTAGCATTTAATAGGCTTAAGCTTTATTATCGCTAAGTGTATTATAAAGCATTAAGCGCGCATCACAATAGCGTCCATAAAATCTCCAGTCCCATCATAATGTTGTAACATAAAACGCGATGAGCCCGGAGTAAACACACACACACATACACACACACACTCACACACAGGCAGCACGCAGAATGTTTCCCATGCACTGTATACTGTTTTTCTCAATCCTTGCACTGTTTCTTCTTAAGGGAAATAAAAAATGAAAATATTTACTTTATTCCCAGGACCCAAAGTGCAAAAGAAGGGAGCAGAGCTCGCTGGACTAGCCGAGCCGCGCATCATCATCTCCGGTGTAGGACTGGCTGTCGAGTCGCATGGAGAAGAGGGTAGGTCTGCAGTTATTTCTCTTTTTAAATGATCAGACTGGATCAAATCACAGCATAGCATGGTGGACGGAGCAGCAGATTTCTGTAGGAGTAATGAGAGCTAATTAGTAAAAACATCCTGATGGGAGCATGTGGCTGGGAATCCTCTTTGCACACACTGCTGGGTATCTGCAGGTTAAGCAGCCATGCAAAACACAAGGCCCTCTTTAAACGGACTAGTGGGCTGCACTGCCATGGACTTTAGCAGACAAACAACACAAAAGCGTGCCAACAGAAGCATCACAGCTACAAAGAAATACCCTTTCACACAGTTAAAACTATTCATGAGAGATTATTCGTAATAATCTAACTGTAAACAACTTTAGTGACCAGCTTTAAATTCTCACATTGGAGGGTGAGTGTGATTTTAGATGTCACCTCTTAAAAGGAATTGTTTATTTAGATCTAATATGTAATCCTCCCTTTAGAGTTACATGGATTTATTTGTGCGGAATGTCAGTCAGTCCGGAATCTGGATGGCACATCAGGGTTAGAGTAGGTCATTAAGAGGCAGAGGGGAAGAGATGCAGCTCTTCACCTCGGTAAGTAGGTCAGTTTTTTTGCTACAGTGATTCAGAGGCATGGGGATGGAGGTGGTGTTGGAGGAGGAGGAGGAGGAGGAGAAACAGGCAAAGGCTGACGGGCAGCAGGCGGACTCAGACCTCAGAGTGGAAGAGGGCACTTAGAGATGTTCACTGTGCAGGCAGAAAATCACTGCTGGATGGACACAGAGCAGGAAAGGGAAGTCTTTACGCACGCAGAAAGCAATATCCCCAAACAGAGATCAGCTGCGTAAAAACTGTTTAATTGAGACATTCAAAGTAAAAAAAGACTTCCTGCATCTTATTTATCAAAAATATACCACTGCATGCGTAAAAACAGTCACTTACACCATCCCAGATCATGCAGGGTGTACAAAAAGAGAAGCACGCATGAATGTTTACAAGTGTCCAAGAGCGCAAATCAAAGAAAAACAAAGAGTGATTACTTGCGTAACTGCTGGAGACGCAGAGATAATTTAAAAGCAGCTAAGTACTAAGTTTTTATTGCTTTACAAATTTGCAACAGGTCCGTTTTTGAATAGTATCAAATGCCTTAAATTCAGTGCTGTTTTGTTTCGGCACCATTGGCCAAAACAGAATTTTTAAAATGACTTTATGCATCCTGTCAAAGTTTTAGCTGTCACCCCTTTGCTTCACTTTTTCTCCACTCTTGATCGTCTCAGTACTGTTTTTCAAACTGTAGAGAAAACTACAAAACTTTACGAAAATTCATGAAGTTTTCTTGGACATGTCTAAATTCTTTGACGCGTAATTTTTGACACACTGTAAACTGATGCTAGAATTAGAATTTACGCATTGAATTTTAAAGAGACACGTTTTAAATTGTAGCCCATTTCCATATTAAATTGTTGTTGATCAAAGTTAGACTAGTTTCCATAGGTGCTGTCCACAAAGTTTGACTTTCAAGAGCGCCCAACATATACGACAGTCCCGTTTCCTCTTCAAACTTTATTTAAATTTTATACAGTCTAGTTTTAATTTCTTTATACATTTCTGTAATGGATTGAACTGTTGTTATATTTCTGTTTCTCAACATGTTAGTTCGCTTTGGGGATTTCTCAGCAGTAGCAGCCTAAACCCGCCTGTTGGGCCTTGTTACAACAATAATAGTGGTAATAATAATTAAAACTTTTAATGAAAATGTTGTCCTGCCATCTGAGTCCTGTTTGTCAGCTTCGTGACTTTTCAAAAAGGGGAAATTCGCGGAATTTGTCATCTCGACTTGTGCGCTTTGATCCGCTTGACGCACAGAAACCGGATAGGGGCCGTGCGTAAAGGGAGACGCGCAATACGATAGCGGTGATTGTGTTAATAGCCGGCCTCCATAAAAACTAGAAGGTGTCCTGGACCAGGGCCTCAGAGCAGGTGCTTTCTGTGATCCCGGTGGCCATATGGGACTCTGAATGCAACAATTTGATAAGCCATTTAGGACAGTGTTTCCCAAAGAGTGGTCCAGAGACCTCCAAGGGATCTGCGATGAGGGCAGAAGTCGGTCATTGCTTGCACATGAAGAAAATAAAGTTAATTTCTATTTCTCCATTCAAAGTTAGAAAAGTTTTGGATCAGGTTTGAGATAAATTAACTTAATGTTTTACAGTTTCCACCTCATTACTTACAATATTTCTGCTTTTTCACTGAAGCAGCAGCTTGGATTTTACTTGCTCTGACTTGAATCTTTGTTTTTGAGTCCTGAGAGCTTTGAAAAGTGCAGAACATGAGTCAAAATAAAACTTTTTTTTGTTCGAACTTGCATGACAAATCACAGAGGACCCTCTGTTGCCTGCAGTCACACATTTCCAGTAAATCTGAACCTCTTGTGGCCGCCCATATGAGAAGCGTCTCCACAGAAAAAAAGTAGGCTAAGCAGATCATAACTTTTACGGCTCAGTTAAAATAACACAGGAGTGAAAGGTGTCCGGGGCCAGGCCACCTAGCAGGTGCTGTGTCTCTGTGATCCTGGTGGCTTTGTGCCTGGAGTCCCTTTAATCCAGCTGAAAGACAAACAGAAGCAGATCTGCTGACCTGAGCAGAGACAGAAGCTGCAGTGAAGAACAAATTAGCTCAGTAACAGAGAAAGAGAGGGGAAACAGAGGAGTCACACATGTTTATTCATGATGCTGTGTGTGTGAGAGAGCTGCTGTCTCTGGGTATATCTCTGCATGTGTGTGTGGGACTGCGTCTGCGAGCGTGCCATATGTGTGTCTGACTCAGTGTGTTGGGTAAAGTGTGCGAGCGGGCCCCAGTGAGGCTGTCACAGCGGGTTGTGAGGGACGTCTCAGCACGGCTCCAGTCTCGTCTGTGTTTAGGAGGGAGGAGGAGATATTAGCAGGCTCACTGTCTTCCTCCAAGGATCTCAGCTCTTCTTTTTTTTCCACTCAGCTTTTCAAGAACCAAGAAAATCTGCTTTTTATCTCCACTTGCTCTGTGCTTTTGAGGTTAAACAAGTGAATCTGACGGGGTTTCTAAACCCACAGAGAAAGGTGAAATCTTCAGCTGCATCTTTAAGATTTTTACTCAGAGAAAATCCACATCAATTTCAAGAGAGAAGTGGCTTTGTCTTGATAAAAAAACACAATGAAACATTTCACAAGCTGTCACGGAAATATTCAACACTCATTCAATCACAGTGAACACTAGACAAAGTGTTTTGGAGTATGTTAATGATATTTCACTGCGGTGATCTTTTTCTGTGCAGTGCTGGAAGTGTTTTCCCACCACAACAGTGCCAGCTCTAAAATCTAACAATACACACACCTGCAAACACACCCACACAAATACAGTAAGAGCTGACTAACTGAATTTAGTCAAAAATAGAAGCGCTGAAAACTGGTTGGTCCCTGGCGGAAATATTTAAGCATGGATTTATTTGTCTGTTTTCTTGCACCACTTGGTTTTGGCTGCTGGATAAACATACATTTAAAACTGCCTCTCGTTTTTATTTCTGAAAACCATCAAAATACTGATTCTTATCTCTGTTACCAGGATAGTTTTTAAGATGTCACATCCCTGTCATAAATTTCTGAAGCCCAAAAGCGACGTAAATTCTTCCAAAATTCAGATTTTTTTTATCTACACTACAGAAACTGAAATCATAGTGAGTGTATATGTCTGTTTTCAGTCAAATGATGTGATTAAACTTGATTCAACTGACAGGAAAAGTCCAGGTAGAAAATCATATTTCAAGAAATTCCAGCTAGACACCAAAACAAAAATCCTCACACATCTTTTCAAAATGCTGGTGCGTAGGAGAGGTGTGAGACAATCAAAAATTCAAACCCCCACACACTGTCTAATCTTCTATAACACATTCATGTTAACAGTGGTTTGGTTCTTGCTGTTTGTCAGACCTTCAGCACGCTTCACAAAACGGGACCAAATGATCTGTTGTCATATTTCTATTATGGCGTTTGGGATCTTCAGTGTCCCATTAAGTTGATTTTAAGGTTTTCAAATTTGTTGTTGGTTACTTTCTTTACTTTATGTACATCTGTTTTCTGTTTATAGTCAGTCTGAGCTTAAAGAAGCTGAGGTTTCTTATTTCTGTTTCATTTACTGACATTGACTCAGACCTGATTTGATCTTGCGCAGTTGAAATCACACTGCTTTTAGGATATCCTGCTTTTTTTGAGAAAGTGTTAACCTGATGAGGCCAATAAAAATGAAAACACATGTCAAAATCCAGTTCTTTGGAATGTATTACTTATCAAATTTAGGACATTTTGAATTTTGCAATATTTCTTGATCAGTTTCTTGAAGTATGACATTATTTCTACAGTCATTTTTACAATCAAATTTTCTCTCATTTCAGCTCATGTAGCCTTGAATACAATGTCTTATCTGGACTTTTAAGATCAGTGATGATTCTATTGAATGCAATAAGATATCTTTATAACAAATCAGACAAATTAAAGTTTCAAAGAGACTGTAAAGTTAAGTTTGTGCTGTGTATAAAGTGACAAAAAGCAAGAAATCTTAATATTTATTAAGGTGAAACCTCCAAATATTTGGCTTTATAGCTTGAAAAATCACTGAAATTATTCCTCAGATACAAAACACTTGTCTTACGTGATAAATAACTAAGTTGGCTGATGTAATTAATGTGTGAATTGCCACAGCAACAGCAAAGGGTCTAGGTTTTTTTGTGTGTGTGTGTGTGTGAGACACCCCCTGACAGCTCAGCCTTATAATAAAATCACTCTCTGACTCCATGTCACACAGGCACAGATGTCCAACGTGTCTCACATTTACAGTCTTTCCCTCTAATTGTGTTTCAGTATGAAGAGCTGGTGCACTACTCAGGGTCGGAGGCCATGTCGATGGGGGGTTACGGGGACGATGTCAGGCCGTTCCCTCCCCCACAGTACGGACCCGCCATCCCGGACTCCCTCAAACACCACAAAGACCAAATCTATGGGTAAGTGTGTGTGTGTTTGAAACCTGAGATGTGATGTGAATGACCTTTTAGCACCTCGACATGTTTTTAGTCTGAGAAAATACACCTGATGTGTTTACAACTGTCTGCTTCAGAAATACTGAGCTTTAAAGTTTCTGCAACACCTTCTCTGAATGTACCGTGTGTTTGCTACGTCAACTGTTACTGTGTTTATGTTAAGTATGTTAACTGTTTGCATGTGTGTGTGTGTGTGTGTGTGTGTGTGTGTGTGTGTGTGTGTGTGTGCAGTCACCCTCTGTTCCCACTGCTGGCCTTAGTGTTTGAAAAGTGCGAGCTCGCCACCTGCTCCCCTCGAGACTCCGCCTCCTTCTCGGCCTCCTCCCACCTCCCTGGCATGAACAGTCACAGTGACGTCTGCTCCTCTGAGTCCTTTAATGATGACATCGCTGCCTTTGCGAAGCAGGTGAGTGACAGCTGGGAGAGCCAATCAGAAAACAGACGACGAAGAAAGTTTAAAGCTCACTAGATGATGTGATTTTTGTTTGTGTCACAGATTCGGTCAGAGAAGCCTATTTTTTCTTCAAATCCTGAGCTGGACAACTTGGTATGAAGCACACAGAATTATACCAGAATACACACGCATTGTGGGAAATGTAGTTGTTTGTTCATGTGCTATCTGGCTTCTTCTTTATGCAGATGATCCAGGCCATACAGGTGCTCCGCTTTCATTTGCTGGAGTTAGAAAAGGTGAGTGAGGACTTCAGTTTGCATGTTTTGGTCAAACTTACATTCGATGGCCTGTTGATAATGAGTTCTCGTGTTTGTAAAGAGGTCTGAAGTTGTAACTCCAGCTGTTTGAATCTCAAACTGATGGATGTGATTCTGCTCCTGCAGGTGCACGACCTGTGTGATAACTTCTGCCATCGCTACATCACTTGTCTGAAGGGCAAAATGCCTACAGACCTCATCCTGGATGAGCGGGAGGGAGGCTCCAAGTCGGACATGGAGGACTTCACTGGATCCTGCTCCAGCCTGTCAGAGCAGGTGAGACCAGCTGCCTCACAGCGAGCAGGATCACTGCAGCACAGGCTTCATCTTTAATCCGTCCAGCTGCGCCCGCTGGATGTCTGAATAATGACCGCGTGTCTCATGACTCCTTGTTCTCTCACCTGCTGGGAATTCCCCATCCTCCCATCACTCTCCCTCACGCTCACACCTCCTCTCTCTCTTTCTGTCTCTCTGCAGAATGCAACATGGTTACGGGAGCCAGATGAATGTGCTACTACTCCTCTGGGAACACCGGGCACCTGTGGCCTGCCTTCACTCAGCACAGCGGACAACTGTAGCGACACAGGTACACAAAAACACACACACACTGAAAATACTGTGCATGTGAGGAAACACTATGCTGTATAGCAAAGGTGCATGCTGGGAAACAAGGGTGTGCATGGTTGTGATAGCCTCAGCTGAAACTAACAACTTCAATTAAAGCACATGATTTATCTTCAGTGTTTCATTACGTGTTCTTTTAATCATTTTTTTCTGAACTAGTGAAGGAAGTTTTCAGTCAATACATTTCTCTTCTTCAACTGCAGCTGCATTAAAATGGATGTTCAGCAGATAAACTGACTGGTAAACATCAAAACGTCGTCAACATAGAGGCTTAACCTGCAAAAATAATTGTGTACACAACCTGTTGATGCTGGAAACATTATGCAAAATGGCCTTCTTACAGTTTTTTAAAAACTCAGCCCTTTTTTAAGCATTCTTTTATATGAATTTAGTTCTTTTTTTAAACAGAAAAATACTGCATAAATCTTGCATATACGTCCATTTTATTTCAGTCTCACATAACTGATTGCAATTGCATATTCAATGTTTCACCATTACAGGTAAAGTGAGTGTAAGGCTCTTTGTCAGAGAAGGTTTGGGAGTAAAAACCTTTAAAAAAGTCCTTATTTTATTGCAATATTTGTTTAACTTAATATGTTACTGTCTTAAATGTAATCTAATGAAAAATTGGTACCTTAAAGTGATATCATACAGTATTGGGATGCAAAACAATGCAGTAACGATTTCTTATTTGCTCCTCATCCAGTGAACAATGGTGTGGTGTCAGACGCATGATAAAGTTCTTTATTACACAAAAAAATGTAGACCTAAACTGAAATTTGGTTTTGGCAGCTTTGATCACAATTAAAGCAGTGAAGCTGCATTCATGTTGTTCTCTCTATTGGACTTAATTTGCATTGGGTTGTGTTAAATTATAAGACAAACTGGACAAGAAACATAAAAAAATAATGGTATAAGTTGAAAACATTTCTACAGTTTGCGAGCTTTTCAATTTGTACACAGTTAAATGTAACTTGGTCTTTCAACATGAAAAACATTGATATAGAGGGCTGCTTTAAAATTTCATGTTAGGTCAAAAAAAAATGCTGTTCTAACACAAACAGAAGTTCTCTTGATAAAATAAGACGCCTTGTACCAACCCTTGTTTTAGACTTGTTAGTAAACTGAACCTCTCCAAGTAGTTTTTTGCAAAATGAATCTATTTCAACTCAATTTAACTTTTTAGCTGTGTTAATCTTTTGTTTTCATTTATTTAAATTACATTTATTGGTTGACTTAACTTTTTCAGGTCGTTCTTTGAAATAACTGCTCAACTATGTCACAATTTAGCCCTTCAGTTTTATAAACTGTTGAAGTTGCCTTGTACAGCAGAATCTGGTATCCTCTGCAATCCCTCCTCACTCATGGTGTAATTGTTAGGTTAAAATTCACAAAAGCATTCTGGGTATTACTTGAAAGCTGTAGTTTTACTAAACAGCTGGGAGGGGCTAAAGTGATTGTCAAGTCGACATGCATGGCTGATGTATTTAGACAGAATTTAAAGTTGAAATTTTTATGTATTTGAGATGATGCCAACTTAAAGAGAAGTGTTATCACAACAACTTCAGTAATCTTTTTTTTCAAATTGACATAGAATAATACATTAGGATAACAAATGTGCAAAATCACATTCACAGTGTACCTGAATGAAATCTGGAGTCATATTTTGTGCACTCTTGCAGGCGATGGTCTGGACGGAGCGATGGCCTCCCCGAGCACAGGAGAGGAGGACGACTCCGACAGAGATCGCAGAAACAACAAGAAGAGAGGGATCTTTCCCAAAGTGGCCACAAACATCATGCGAGCGTGGCTCTTCCAGCATCTGTCGGTGAGTCTCTTAAGCAGTAGAGGTAAATGGTAAAAACATTAAATTAGGACAACAATAAAAACCATCCTGCGAAGCTTTAACGAGACAAAGGGAGCTTGTGTGTATCTGCGTGAGAGAATAATTACTGACAGAGAGGATTTAACGTGAGGCAGGAATAGAGAGAAAGGGGAACGGGGTGTATAATGGAGGTCAATTAAATTAAATGAAAAATCGGGGGATTAAGTGATTATGTGAATATGCTCACCATTGAATAACTATGGATGTGATAGAAATGGAGTGAGTAATTGTTGCTGAGGTAATTAGCTACTAAATGAGGCAGGTCAAATGTTGCTTCACTCCAATTATTGCAGAGAAATACAGAGAGAGAGAGTGAAGGGTTGCTGAGGTTGAAAATGTGAGTGCAGATGTGAATTCAGATGGAGGGTCATCAGTATTCACTCTTACACTCATTGTTTCGTTGAAGCACCAAACTGAAGTTACGTTTTTCTCTCCTTTCAGCCTTAAGATTATTCCCTTGTTGAATGTCTTAATTTGATTTTGTTAAGCCTAACTCTGCGTGTCCTCTCCCAGCACCCGTACCCGTCGGAGGAGCAGAAGAAGCAGCTGTCACAGGACACCGGACTGACCATCTTACAGGTCAACAACTGGTCAGTGCAACCTCAATCAATACACTAATCCCTGCCCTGTGGCTCATCAATAATCAGTTAAACTGTCATGTTTTAGCGCAACATGTCAACTTTTCAATTTAACAACACGTCAATAACGCACAGGCTTAATAGACTGCTGCAGTATCTATATTTTACTCCTCTCTTATGCTGCATTTTATGCTTCTTAAAACCTTAATGTGCATCTTTCTGCAGATAAATGTGGGTTGGATAGAAGGCAGCATTTTTACAGGACTTAAAGTGAAGAAGATTATGTACTTTATTAGAGAGAAGCTTGTAACAGAGGGAGATATGTCCGAGTAAGCATTTATTTCTAAGCTCCTGCTCTATAAAATCCTCTCACTCTAAGTTCATAAAACAGAACTGTTAATCCATATCCAATAATCAGAAGGGTTACTGCTCCCTGCTTCCTCAGAACATATGTTGCTGATCAGGTATTTTTCCAGGATGTCCAGTATCTGTACCCAGCACCTAAAGATGCAGTGTGTTGGACATGTTCATTTATCATTTGTTCAGCTGGGAAAAGACTCACAGACTCCTTAGAAAGAGATTCCTGGATGATTAAGGCAGTAGGACTTTTCAACAAAGCTACAGACAAACAGAACATACACTTAAAAATTTAAACAGAAGAAAGAAAAGTTATGGTACAAAGCACCTGAGCTACTTTTAAAAGATCTAAAGAGACGCTTGCACGTCTGCACAGTAGTTAAAACTGTCCCCCTCACAGCGAGAAGGTTCCTGGTTTCCCTTCCTCTCGCCCAATGACAGCAGTGCAAGGCTCCAGTCCCTCAAAACAGGACAAGCGTTATCGATGATGGATGAGTGGAAGTCAGTCGGACACAACTCTTCCTGCTGCTGGAATAGTCTATTTAAAACCCCTTTTCCCTGTTTGAAAACATACTTTGAAGCAAACACAAGCAAAAATAAGCCCTGCAAATGGGTCACGGAGAGAAGATTGTAGCTTTCAGCATTTTCTAAATAAACAAAAATGCTCAGATGTGGGAAATGCAAATTAAGGATTCCCTTTTTACACTCAAAAATGTAATCCAAACCTTTTTTTTTGTTCTAGTACTCATTAGGTGTCTTATAAGTCTTAGCATAAGCTTCTTTTATGTGGTAAGTCGGATGAAAAAATCAAATCTTTGGACATTTCAATCCGACAATGAGACACGAGTTGCTTGATTTAAGCAAAATAAAAAATAAAAAAATCAGCCAACAGAGTAAGAGAAATGTTCTTTTCCTGTCTTGAAATACAAAATAATGTCCAACTTTGAGATTAAATTATTCTCAGGCTATTTCCATTCCTATCTGGTTTGTTGATCTGGGGCAAGTAAGGCAAATGTTGAGTTAAATAGATTTATTCATCAAGATATAAGACAAAAGCACTTGCTTAAATTTGTGCTTTTGCAACGTAATAAAGACAAACCAGTGCTTTTGTCTCCATTTGAACAATGCCGGTCGGACAGCACATAGAGAGCAATGAAAAGTTCAGGGGTCTTTGTAATATAATGGGTCTGTGTGATGATATGAACGTTCCTGTTCTCAATCAAGGACACAAATGTAGCAGCAACAAGAGAATTTTTTCATGGCGGCAAAAGAAAAATATGTCTTGCTCCAAAATAAATACCCAGCCATAGCTGTAACTTTTTCCAGTGGCCCTAAAGACAGAAATTCATCCTATGATGTTTATAAGAAGACACACGCATATAGTAATAAACACATCCCACTAGTTCATTACAATATGTTAAAGAATAGATTTTTAATCTAATAACTTCCATGTTTTTATTTGTGTCCCAGCAGTGCACACTCACAGGGTGACCTGATCAATGCAGATCAATCAATTATCACAGGCTGATCAATAGCTGCTCACCCTAACGTTGATTTACTCTGCCCTCTGAAAGGGTTAAGTGGTTGTAAAATGGAAAAAGGTTAATAGTCTCCTGGTCAGCCTTTTTCTCCATTAAAGGTTAGTTTCATCTTTCTCTCTCCCTCTCTCTCTCTAACCGCACTCTTTCTCTCTGTCTCTCGTCCTGCTGTAGGTTCATCAACGCCCGGAGGAGAATAGTTCAGCCCATGATCGACCAATCCAATCGCTCAGGTCAGTGTTTCCGTCAGTCAGTAGGACGGTTGCTCTGTGAACCGTGTGTATACGAGTGTGTATATGTTTTTTGTGTTGTGTATTTATAGCTAACAGAGTGTGTGTGTGTGTCCTCTTTCAGGTCAGGGTGGTCCCTACAGCCCAGAGGGGGCAGCACTTGGGGGCTACGGGCTGGATGGACAGGCCCACCTCGGGCTGAGAGCAGCAGGTACGGTGGCCTGTAGGGCGAAGTGATTATAAAGTCAAAAGGGAATATTTCTTTACTGCCAAGAACCATGAAATAAAAAAGAAAGATAAAGGGAGGAAATTGTTTGAAGTTTGAGCCTACAATATTTTGTTCGACATAAAAAAGAAAACAAAAAAAACACTAGTTGGTTTATCTACAACTCTAAGTAACATTTCTCTTTATCACCGCAAACACACGCTTGAGGTGTTTTTGGACTCAGTCGCATGATCTTTTCTTTTTATGTAAGTTAATCTGCTGCTTAAAGTCCCAAACAAAAGCACTTTCTTCTCCTGCTTCTTAAAGGTCATTCAGCAAAGAGAAAATGAGCTGCATAAAGTCAAACTTAATATAGAAGTTTACCCAGTATGCCATTATAATAATATATTTCTATATCTTTGGATGTGTGTATTTTAGAGGCTATATTTAATGCTTACCACTTCATCATAAAACAGAAAGATTTTATGCATAAAATCGCAATCTAAAAGTATAAACAGACAGTGAGTTACACTGATGGTTTGGATAGGTTTTGGATTGGGAATAATTAAAAAACACTAAATTATTTTGCTTTGCAACAAAAGAAAAACTTATTAACAAGAAAAACATGTTCTCAGAATGACTTATTGAGACCTTGAGACCCTGAATAACAAAAAAGATATTAATATTTATACTATTCTTATTTCTTACTCTGCTCCTTCATTGCAAAGTTATAATATGAGACTCAAGCATAAGAACAATTTTGTTGGATGAAAACAAAATTAAGTAATAATAATAATAAAAATGTCAACTTGATTTTTCTGTCATAAAATTTTGCATATTTTAGGGATTAATAAAAAGTAATAATGTCAAAAAACGATGACAATGAGCCAATAATATATTTATGTATTTGTGTGAGTGATCGAGTGTGTAAAACAAAGTTATCCCTCGACCACTGGGAGGAATAACAGAAGGCTGCAACTTAAGTTTAAACAATAAAATATGCAAACATCACTAAATGTCTTTAAAGATGATCAAGGCTCAGAAAAAATAAGTGAATCTCTGCATGTTTGACTTCAAAGTAAGAGCTCAGTGCATCTTTCATGTCCTGTGAAAAGTAGAAAACATTCCTCGGTTGCATTTGAAGGAGCTGCTGAAATAGGGCAGCCTTTGACATGTCACTTTGACGCAGTCTACAAATGCTTTGAGGGGTGGGGCCCCTGAATCTGGACACAGATTTAGAGCCTGTTCATGAAACACTCGTAGCGACAGTGAAAATATAAATTCACCCTCTGTTTTTCTTTCCCAGGTCTGCAGGGGATGTCTTCTCTGCAGGGCGACTACCCCGGAGCTCTTCTGACCCAGCCGGGTTACCCTCCCCACCCAGGACCCTCCCTTCACCCTTACCCTGGACCACACCCCCACCCCGCCATGCTGCTCCACCCGCCGCCACATGCACACCCCGCAGAGCCGCTCCTCGCCCAAGGACTGGACATACACGCACACTAGCTGGGGGGGAGTTGGGATGTGTGTGTGTGGGGGGGAAATGCTGTATGAATGTGTGTTAAGAGTGTGCTGAGATACGGTGTATATGTTTGAGAGAGAGAGAGAGTGTGTGTGTGTGTGTGTGTGCGATGATGCATACAAAACACCATTTAAAGTAAAAAGACACGTTGCTCTGAAGGTTTACATTCCCCACTGAAAGACACTGACCTCAATGTAGCTGTTTCACTCGCTTACACACACAAGAAGACATAAACATTACACACACACACATACACACACACACACATTCAGTCTGGACCCACAGGTTTAAGCCATACCTCTGTCAGAGTAGAAGTGCTTCCTCCTCTCCAAACGTCTCCACTGTGTCCTGTGGGTGAGACACATGCTTTAAACTACACTTCCCATCATGCCTGCTGAATTACAGGACGACGGTCGACCAGATCGCGGAGCCGGATGAACATTTATTCCAGACTTTGCAACAGCACATGAACATTACTGGATGGGACCTGATCCTGTGAACACGCCTTCCTCACTTCTCCTCGTCTTCCTTTACACGATGACTGTCGAAGAAACACACACACACCTTCTCACACACTTAATTTAAGGCTGATTTTTGAGTTTTTCTTATTCTATTTTTATATTTATGTGTGCCACTCCAGGCAGATGCAGCTTCACGTGAGCTTGTTGAAATATTAGTGCTCTTCCTCAGCATGAAGCTAAACACTATGAATGACTCCAGTCTGCCTCGCTCTCGTACCACTGACCTCCTTAAGATGCCAACAGGTGTCCGTTACCTACGATCCTTTTTACACACACATACACATCTATAACATACACATACATAGCAACATGCACCACACTGAAGCCATTTACACACGCACACACACACACACACGACCTTCTGTAAGCATTTCTAGAACATTTTTGTCTGTCATGGTGGTGTGTGAGAGGAGCTGCAGCCAAAGGACTCTTTAAACATTCGGCTCCTTCTCCACACGGCTCAGACTGCTGAAACATTTCTGAATGATGTTGAAAATACCGTTAAAGTATTAAAATGTTTTTTTGTAAGTCTCTGGTCATGTGTTTGTGTGTGATGTCTGGTTCATCCTATGGTTCAGGAAGTTATTAAAGCCAGGTTTTAGGAGGGTTTAGGTGATGAGTAGTTGGTGTGAACTCTCAGGGAACAACAATACAGATGAATCAGATTACCTGTGTGCTACCTGTAATAACTTTTATACCTTTGGAAGAATTAAGTTGACCTCCACCACCAGTAGGAACGTCTAAAATGATTAGCAAGGAGTTTATTTTTTTTCCCCAGGACATCTTGCAACTTCCTGTTTGTAGCCTGCTTTTCATTGTGAACAAACCTTAAGTTACAGTAGCTGATGGAGTGTTCATATTCAGACAATATTTTTAGCTATATATTTTCTAGCATTTATCTTGCCATACAAAGCAGTTTCTAGGCTTTACTCACAGTGCAAAGGTACCAAATAAATAAATTAATTTGATAAATGCATGTATACGTACTTAAAACAGTATTTTGATATTTTCAGATTAGGGTTCTACCCTGAAACTTATGTTCTCAAACCAAAAAATGTGTTCCTGAACTGGTTATTATCATTCCATGTCAGCCATAGTTGGTAGGTGAAACATTTAGCTGTCTAATGGGCTGTTATTTCTCACAACAAACGCTACAGTTTACAAAGCCTGTGCATTACCAGGGGTTGACTTAAAGGTCAATTTGCCACTGGCAGATCTGCTGTCAGTGGGCAGATCTGCCGATGAATTTACAGTCCAGAAGAGCGTACAAATTCATACCTACAAACAAACTACCTCATCTTTTCTATACTCAATCTACTGTCTACATATATCAACACTGATTGGCAGATTTAGCAAAAGACTCAGTTATTAGCTGAATTGTATCCCCAGCAATTCCAGTCTGGTCTTGACAGTGAGACTGAAATTTCCTCTGCCTCTTGTTTACATTTTGAGTGACCTTTCTCACCTTCAATGAAAGAGGTTGTAAAAATATTTTAGCTGTAAGATGAATGTGAATGTGAGGGAGTTTCTTAACTGAAACATGTCATTCAAAACTGCAGAGGTGTTGTTCATCTCTATCATGGCTGCAGGAAGCAGGAGTGACTCAACTATGGCATGCTAGAAGAGACAAAATAGCAAATGAATACAAGATTCCCAAATTGCATGAAAAAAAATATCTTGTTGGCACAAGTTTTTGATTTGTGAATAGAAGATATTTGCTAGAATGCACTAGGCAATGAACAAAAGATGGACTATAATCTTAGGGAACGTCAGGGGTTAAAAGCTATGTAAAGGGATTTGAGTGTTCATGGATGACACCTAAAGGGGAGATTGAAGGGTACTAATATACAACAAAGTTTTTTGAGAACTATATCCAACTTAGAAAGGAAAAATGAAGCAGATTAAAAATGAAAGGTGACAAAACAAAAACCTTAAGTAAAAAACAGCTGCACCCAGAAAAATTGGCAGTATTGCAAAGTGCTTTTACTCTGTAACATTGCAACACTGTGCATTTAACATCGCACGCCAGAGTTCCTTAAAGCTCAAGTAGATCACATTTCGTAGCTCTCTTTACTTGTTTATCCCCTGCAATAAAAATATAAGATGTCAAAGCTTGAGCAGTCTCCATGTTTCAGACTAACTTTTGCCCTCAGTGTTTAGTATCCTGCCCCTTCCACAACCTCCACCTTCTCTCTGATCTGTATCCTTTCAGTGATCAAACATCCACACATAATTCCACCTTAAGCCACCCAACATCAACCCACAGCACCCCAAACACACAACAAACACTCCCAAATCCCCATCCCTGACCCTGCCCCTGTTCGGCCTGGAGCAAGAGGGGGGGTCAAAGGCCTGAGTGCAAACAGAGGTCAACAGGAAATGGTTGTTCTCCCTGGAACCCAGGTCCTGACCCCAGCAGCCCTCCACTTTTCATTTCTCTTTGTCGGTCCATGCATTCACTCCCTGGGTGGACTCCTGAGTTTACTCCTCACTCTCCACCTCTTGTTTTGCTCAGTGTGTGTCATGTTGAAACATGTTTTCGTTTCTGAATTTTCAAACTTTTACAAAAATAAAACATTCAAACTTCAGGATTCAGTTATTAAAAATGTGTCATCTGGATAAGAACAGTGTGGAGTGGAGAATCTTGAACGTTTTGCTATTCAGTTAGTGCAGCTCTACTTTATCCCAAATTTTCACAGAAAATATGAATATTCTACAATACAAATAAAATACAAATCATTTTTTTTTCTACAATTGGGCTTGCTCCGGGACCAGGGTAACCTAATTTCGTTCCATCCATGTGTACATGTGATGAATGACAAAAAAACTCCTTGAATCCTTGAATCCTTGAATATTCAACCTGATCCAGGTAAAAACTTTTTAAAATGAACTAATCCAGAGTATAGGCACTTCAAATAATAAAACAAACAGCATGATTTGCCCAAAGGAGCGCTAAAACAAACACAGACTCTAAGATACTGATAAGAGCTTCATCTGCACTATGCTGAATACCAAACAATAGAAAGATGTTCTTTTTTTGTATATGCAGGTCATGTTTCCAGCTCCTGTTTGAAGCTCTACAAAAAGACGACAGCAGCCAAGTTAAGTGAACAGAGCAACAACAAAAAAATCCACAAAAAAGAAGATGCTGATTTATATTTCATTGGTGTGTGAGATTTAGCACACTTTTTATTCTTAATAAAACAAAGCATAATCTTTTGCTATGATTGGCTGTTTGCTTGGTGTGGGTTGGACACAAGTTTATACTAACCCATTGTATACCTTTGCACCACAATGAAAGTAGATTTTGTGACATTTCTACAAAAACAAGAAATTTAAAGGGACTGCGAGGACTTTCGTAATGATCTGGAAAAAGTCTGATATCTAGATATTTGCCTGATCATAAGTAACAATTTAAATGAGATTATCAGTGCTGAAATAGGTTATTTCTTAATGCTAATTCTTTGCTGAGGAAAGTTAAACAGTAGAGTGATAGAGCATGGAATAAAGGCTAAAACACAAGCTAAGCTGTTTGTTAATCCCAGCCCACATGCAGCAGTTATACTGCAGTCGTCTGTTCAAATCTGAGAGTCTATCAATAAAATGAAGAGCCAGTTTTTATCCCCTCTGTTTGGTATACGAGCACTGAAAGAACATAAACAGAATTCAGTTATGTTACTCAGTACTGATATGTCTCGGAGCAGCGGGCAGTGAGTGCCGCCAAATGTAGCCAGCTACTAAACTACATTATAAACACACAAAGTTTGCTTGTTGTCATGTTTCAAACAACAGCGCAACACAACCGTTGATTAGTGCATAACCTCATTGCATTGTGTCTGGTTAAAAATTGTCCTGAACAAAGAAAAGCAGTGTTTAAAAGAAGATCTGAACTCATTTCATTTTCAAAACAAATATATCATGACAGTTTGTGCAAGTCCTTCAGCAGTTTTGTGTGACAATTTAATGTTAAGAGTCAAACAAGATATGAATCATGGCTTTAGTTATGATGCATGATTGCTAAACCAGTAAGTTTGCCAGCACTGCAGAAGTCATAGTCTTAGTTGGGATACTCCAGTCGTATAAGTCTGGCACTGGTCTCCATACACAATGTATAAAAGTCACATCTCCTGGCGTAGTTTTTGTATCTTCAGTTCTTATTCTGAGGACTCTAATCCTATAACATATAATCCTAAAAGACTCACACTCTGCTCAGTGAACACAGAAGGATTCAATGACACATACTGTCTTATTACACCAGTGTTTATCCCTCTCTCTCAGTATTATTCATAGTCAAAGCTTCAGTTTGTGATTGGTTTAGATAGATTGCCAGGCATTTCTCTCTCTCCCTGTCTCTCTCTCAGACACAGACTCCATTAGCTGGTGGGAATTAGACTGCATAAAATCTGCCTTTATGTTGACAAATGAAGAGGAGAGGGGGACAGAAGGAGGGAGCAAAGTGATTTACTGTGGTTTCTGCATTTTGCTTTATTGTGCTCTGTGGATACAAGGTAATAGTGAAAGGTGGAGTGTGAATTGTATTGTTCAGCACCAAATTTTGGATTTCAAAGGTTTAAAGGTTTGAATGAACAGTGAAATGGAGTAACAGTAGAGTAAACGTGTCATTGTGGTAGATAGAAGCTGAATGTTGTTCATCTTGTTGCTGTTTCAAATGAGCTCGGCTGCAGCACAGTGCAGCGTGTGTCTATAACATTTATGGTTGTGCTCGTATACCTGCTCTCCTCATAATGTCTCCATCATTTCAAGACTCCTGCTGCTTTGAATGTGACCATTTGTGCTTCTGAAGCAAAATGAACACACATGTGTAATGTGAAATGTGCACGCATGCATGTGTCAGCATGAATATGTGTGAGCATAAATATGTACGATTCCCTTTTTAACATATAGAGTACAAGTGTGTGTGTGTGTGTGTGTGCGTGTGTGTGTGTGTGTGTGGGAGGGGGATACTCCGGTGGTCATTAATCATTCAATTACACACCTGTCAGAGTTCAGACAAGTGGCAGAGAGGGAGGGGCTGTGGGGGGAGTTACAAAAGAGGGAGGGGGGAGTGAGTGAGAGAAAGGAATGGAGGGAATGCAGAGGAAGAGCTGAATGACAGAGAGGAGGAATGAAAGAGGAGCAGGAGGCTTAAAAAGAAAGAATGGGTGAAAGTTTTATTGTGTTACGGTGTGTGAACGAGCCATGACAGAGGCAAGCTGTTAGATGGGGACCGGCTCTGAGGGGCCACAGTAAAGACAAAGACGGTTACATACTTTATAGGAGGCGAGTGACAGATGAGGACAGCTCAGTAAAGATGAGAACAAACTCCACATATCATTCAAATTAAGTTAACAGGATAACTAAGTTAACAGTGAGGCAGAGTCAAGCATCTTTAGGGCATTGTAAACACAGAGGAGGGTGCCTTTAATAAGGGTTTGTGATGTAAAAAAGGTCATATTTAACATAAGATTCAATTCTTTTTTTTTAAAATCATCTAAAGCTCCTTTTTGAAGTTTTAAGCAAGTTATGAAACTAACTGAAAGTAACACTTACATTTTGTGCCAACAAAGCAAACACTGCTATTAGAGAGAAGACTGATGATTCTATAAAGTCATTTTTAATGTCTGAAAGTGCTGCCTGTGGGTGTCAAATAAAGTGATTGACTGCAAAAACAGCTTCATTTGTTTTGCTAAGAATGTCAGCGAGAGGTTACTTTGACAGTTTTGTTAAAGCACAGACAGATTCAAAGAAAACAACCCTTTATATACAGGACAAAGAGAGAGGATGTCACAGGGGGCGCAAAAGCTTCCACAAACTGTAAATTCTCTATAGGAGCTGTAACGGTGTATAATTGTGATCAAAACCCCAAACAGGCTGAATGGAGAACAGATGCCTCTTTAAGATCTACAAAAGCAAACTAGACCATTAGGAACAGAACAGGTGATTCCTGTACTGATATTTCTGATGCCTGAAGCTGGGACAAAGAGTAAGGTGACAGAATCATTGACAACACTTTAAAGAAAGAAGCTTTCTTTACATTTTCAGCTGAAAATATTAACAATGGGAAAGCAGGATGAGACTCTTTGCCATCAAATACAACCTTTAGCATTACTGTGTCCAGATTGGCCACATTAGACGTACACCAACAGGGGGTGCTACAATCAATACAGATAAAAGTGACTTTAAGCGGAGGTTTTAATGTACATGCTTAGATAGAAGAATACTGAAAAAAAGTCAGTGGTAGTTTATTAATTGTGTTAATACTGAAACTAATCTGGAGCATGTTATTTCTTACAGTTAGTTTGATGAAATGGGTGATGACATGTTGTGCTGGTGGGGCCAAGACATTCACTGAGGTCACAAGGCAAACAGCATTTTACAACAGAGCTGCCAATAAACCAGCTTCGTAAAACCAAAAAATTAATTTACAGCAAACATCTCTGAAACTGAGCACTGTCCAGGTATCGATTAAGATACACATCATGATAATTTGATATATTATAATTTTGAAATTTGGTCCATGTCCCATCTATTGAGGCCTATTTCCACCAAGTGAAGAAATAAAAATTTATAACTTGCTTTGTTGACATATTAATGTAAAATTTTTTAAATAAAAAGTTAAATTTTGGGATAAAAATGTATGATTTTCTAAACTAAAATGTTATGACTTTTTTCCCTCTCAATTTTGACTTCATCAGCTCAAAGTTTTGACTTAATTCTCATAATTTTGACTCCACTATGCTAATGTTTTTTACTTTTTATCTCAAAATTTGGACATTTATCTCAGAATTTTGTCTTTTTATCTGAGAGTTTACTTAACAATTTTTACTTTTTATCCCCAAAATGTTGACAATTTGTCTCAAAATTTTGATTTGTTTTTCTCAAAATTATGACTTTATTCCTCATAATTTTGTAACTCCATCACAAAATTTTGATTTTAGGGGAGGCTGTCAGAGGTTTTTCTTTTTTTTCCTTTTTTTGCGTCAGTTTATAAGTCTGTGGAATGCACCATTGGCAAAAACTGTCTGCATTACAATATATACAGTAGGGCATTAAAATGTACATTAAAAAAGTGTTTACCAAGGACAAACTTTATTGTCATGTTTAAAAATACATATAGTTTCTTCAACATGCAGATAAAATGTATTGAAAATGTGCTAGTTTGTTCATGAGCCTCATATATGGATCTAATAATACCCAAAGAGGAGGGTTACGATGTGTATATTGACAAGAGCAGTGAAATAAATGTACATAATCCAAAATGTCAATATATTACCAAAAATTGGGGAGTTATAGTAGCATGGATGATAACATGTCCCCCAACAAACAAATATTTGGCACTTATTTCTTCTCTTCTGTTGTTCTCTTGAAGTTTTTATTTATTTATTTATTTTTGTGAATGGAATATTTGAGGGATTTTCTTTATATTTTGTCTTGATGAAGTAAAACATTGAGATTAACATGATTGTACAGAGCGTGAATCTTTGTTTCCAAATATTTCTTTTCATACAGTTTGTGTAGAAGTGCTGTATATGTAAGCACACCCCCAAACACTTAATCTTGTATGCATCTTAGTGTGTGTGTGTGTGTGTGTGTGTAGCAGTCTCCATGCTTAGCTGCAGTACCTCAACTGCCTCAGGCCACAACCATCTGTGCCCCCCTCCCTCCACTCATTTCTCACACACACAAACACACACAAACACACTCTCTTCTTCTCTCCTTCCTCGGCCCCCTTCCTCCACTCCGCTCACCGCTGCCATATATCTAATTTATGGCTGTGGTGAGTGCGTTACACACACTCATGTATGCATAATATATCACGTGTGTGAAAGAACTGTGTGTGGGAGAGTGAGGGTGTGACACTGTGGACGATGGAGCCAGGACCAAAATCTTTCCTCGATGCTGTACTAAAGATTGTTTGTGTGTGTGTGTGTGTGTGTGTGTGTGTGTGTGTGTGTGTGTGTGTGTGTGTGTGTGTGTGTGTGTGTGTGAAGGCCCAGCTGTTTCTGGGTTTGACATCCACACATGCAGGCAGAATGCCAGATGTCTCATTAGGCAGATTTGATTGGCTCGGTCATTTCGAATGCAGCGATGATACGGTTCCATATGTGTGTGTACCTGAAGCTCAGTGTGTGTGTGCACATATGTGTCTGTGACTGTATTTGTGTGTGCATTTACATAAGAGGCCCCCTGTATAACTATTTACATGTGTACTTGCGTGATGTATGTGCATTCATTAGCAATTTTGGTGAAGTTTGAATGAAGAGTCTGTAAATGTGCAGGATCATTGAAGTAAAACAGCCAAATCATGAAAACTACAAGAACAAACACATTGTCATCAACTAAAACAGATGTCATGGCATATTTTTCCGACTTAAAACTCTCAAAAGCCTCTCTGACATGTGCACACCTGACTCTTTCTGGAGAATTTGCCCATTTCCCAAAGTTTCTGGTTCCACATCCCTGAGAATAAGTTCTTACCTGTTGGATGAGGAGGCTGGAGAGTGAAGCATGAGGAGATCTTTCTAAGGAGGAAGAATATGACATAAGTACAGGGCAAAAGCCTGATAAATGAAGCAACAGAGACCTACACAATCATGCAATGCAATTACATTTCTATCAGTGCTGCACTGAAATTGACATGCAGGCATCTTCTCTGGTTTGTTTTTGAGAGTGATCCTCTTCCTTCAGATGTTTTTATCCATCCTGCTTTCTTCTTACACATCAGTTACAGAACACAGGGTGACCAAACATCCACTTTTGCCGGGACATGTCCTTCTATTTGGTGGTAAAATGTACCCTTGGGGATTTCATATAATTTCCCAAAATGTCCAGGTTTTTCTCAGCTTGTTCCTCTCAAACCATTATTCTGATGCACCAACCTGTCAAGATGTTGAGCATAAAGGAAAACATGCCCTGACTGTGGGAGCTGCACAGTGGAAATGCACTTTTACAGAAAAACTGTAGATATACAGTAGTAACCCTCTATTTGTCGTGGTCCTGACCAGTGTTGACATAATGTTTGGCCACTGTTAGTCAAATTTTGAGATTAAATGTTAAGATTTTGAAATGAAATGTTGAGATTTTGAGATAAATTGTCTAAATGATGAGGACAAAAAGCCAAAATTTTGACTTTTTTTATTTCATGGTTTTGCCTTTGTATGTTAAACAAGAAATCCAAATTAAGCCAGTTTTTTTTCTTCCTACATTTTAAACTGGCAAAATTGGGCTTCAATACATAATCTATGTTTACATCACAGATAATTTTCACTTCAGAAAGAAAAGAAGTGTGTTGGATACATGTTTGGGCTATGAAACTACTTAGTCGTGCTTGAGTATCTTTGGGCTCTTATAACATGGTCGCCCTGCATAACATGAATCATTTGAACAAAGCAAAGCAATGCCCCAAACAGTGTATAATAATGGGAATTCAAAACTGACAGACTGATGGAGACATTGAGTCTGTCATTACTTATTATTCCCATTCACAACACAGAAACACGTACATTTTAACATTAGTCCAGTCCACTTCATTTGCTTTATCTATTTTAAAATTCTTTTAATGTTTTCCCAAAACTATCAGTAAATGTATATAAGTGTTATGCCTTAAGTACCAGTAGTGTTTAACTTCTTGGTGCCTGTTTATTTATGTCCCACAAATAATCAAGATATTACTCTATTTTCATTTACTACTTGTACTTGTTATAGTTCTTGATCTAGTTCACATCAACTTTGAATTTTCAATCAGCATCATCATTAAAAGCTGTACAGTCTTATTAAGGTGTGTGTATGCGTGATTGGGGCTCAAATGTTCTCTAACCTCAAACCTGCACAGCCCCATCTGCTGGACATAAGCCGCTCAGTGAACTGACATCTCCAATCTGGATACCTGAAGTCAACTTAACCATGCAATGGATTTTCATGAGTTAAATGTATTTCCCTGTTAAAAAGCAGTCATATTTACTACTACTAACACCAAGAACAGTGAGAAGAAACAGTTCAGAGGCATCAAAGCCTCAGATTGTACTGGAGGCTCAATGCTGCCCTCCAGTGGTTAAAAGAGAAAACAGATCTTTTCACTGAAGCACTCACTAAACTCAGCTACTCTTCTTAAATCCTGCACCTCTTTTTGTCTGCAAGTAAACCACAGAGAAGGTACTTTGTAAAATATGATATCACAGGGAACAGTTTATGACACCTAAGCTTCTACATGAAAAAGTAGGGGATCAAGTTTAAATAAGGGACAGGGACAAAGAATACATGTTATTAGTTGGTTTAAACTTTTGTGTGCATAAAAAACTGAAGTGACAAACTCTTCTTACAGACATAATCAGCGAATGTAGAGCAGACTTATATCCAGCATTCACTTCCTTTATAACTGTTTTGGTTTTTATCAATTACAGAAGAGAAGACTTTGCTTTTTAGCAGCGAGTTGCTGTTCAGCTCAATCACACACACAATGTATCACACAGAACAGTGGTTGCAATGATGTTTAATGACTGTCTATAATCCTGCATTTGAGATAGAGGCATTGGTTGGTTGGTTGGTAAACTATGGCATTCAAGTGTCTTTAACTTGCTCCTTTTTTCTCTCCTGAAAGTTTGGTAAAAATTTTAGGAAAGTCAACCAGAGGGAAAGATGATCCAAGATGATGAGGGGAACAGAGTTTGATACTTTTTACTACATCAGCATCAGTGTCCAAATATGAACATTCAAGATATTAAAATTGCTAAATTAATGATATGAAAGATTTCAAAATAAAGATTTTCCCCACACACCCTGCATGTACAGCTCAGGCAGTCACCAGATTATTGGTGACTTTCTGTCAATGTTAATGTCTGACTGAGAGCTCTCATCAATCAACCACACTTTCCACATCCTATTTTGTTATGATGCTTTTATTTTTCTGAAAAACACTTAGTTTTCAGTGAACCTATAGTCATACTGTTTTGGATTAATATTGAGATATCTGACAATACCAAGATATGAAATTTTGTCCTTATTGATCAGACCTAATGTAAAGCACTGCTGATGAGCAAAAATTAGGAAAAGAAGCAGATCCTTTTTGAGACAGCAGTAGTCATATGTAAAATGACATCATGAATTTTCACTGTGATTTAATGTTTGCAGGTGAAATCCACATAATAAATTAAATTGTTTGCATTCGCACATACTGCTCACCCAGAAACCTTGTGCAGGTTTTCAGGAGTGCATGAAAGAGAATGGATGAACTCTTTTATTTCCTCCTGTTAACTTGAATATTAAAATGTTCCTTAAAAGTATAAATAAACTGAAAATATGTTTTCTGACTCATAAATTACCCTATGAGCCCCCTACAGGCTGCTGGAAAGAACAGAGCTTAAAATCTCTTTTCTCTCACTTGTGAAGTTGTTTGTAAGCACTAATTTAGGCTACAGTTTTATGAACATAGTCTCAGTTTAGCTCATTTCTCTTTAGTCCGTACATGCTTCTTTATTTGTGGTACTTTGCCCCTTTGTTTGTTTCTCAGGTGAACAGTCAGGCGAGTTCTTCCCACTACGGACACACTGCAGTCTTCTCTAACCCCTTTGAGATAAAAGGGTGACCTATAGGTTTCCATTTTGCATCTCAAACCCAAACTGATTCTTGACTTGGCCGTGATCCTTTGTGATCTTTTTCTTCTTCAGAACAAAGTGTTTGTCTTTCATCTGATGCTGGAGAGGACACCTGTGACTCCTCCTCAGTTCCTTGCTCTCTCTTTTCCACCTCCTCCTCCAGGGCCTGCAGAGCCTGTGTGGAGCTCTCAGTCTGCTGCTGTTGCTGCAGCTGCTGAGAGTCTTTATTATCTAGAGAAGCTTCCTCTCCCTCCACTCTTTCCTTTGTACTCTCTGTTTCTGACTCTGAGCTCTGTGTGCCTCTTCCCCTTTCCCGGCCGGGCGTTCTGCGAATGGTGCGCCTGTTCTTGCTGCGTCGTGATTGGTTGCAGTGCAGAGTGCGCCTGCGATGCCATTGGTTCAGAGAGTTCTGGGCCTCCACACTGAGCTGACGGGCGGCGACTCGCGGCTGGAAGCTGCTGATGTAGTACAGAGCAGCGTACAGGGTTGTGAGGTAATATCCACCTGTTGATGAGAAGAAACAACACAAGTCATCAAAACTGGTTGTTCACACCCTGAAGTCACCAGATGTAAAAATATGGCACCTTATGAATCCAAAAACCTGTCTCATTCAGATTCTGATCTTTCTTACCCTCTCCCTGCAGCTGTGTGGGGTCCAGCAGCTCCATCATGTAGTCTGTGTCGATCTGTAAAGTGACCAAATCGCTCCGGAGCAGCACCCACGTCAAGCAGGGGAGGAAATCATCTGCTCCGAACACTGAACCTTCAGGAGAGGAGAGGGAAACGTGAATCCAGAGAGATGAGCACAGATAGAAAACACTCCTCACAGAAGTGTCTGTTTACCTGAGCTTGAATTCGCACTCATGCTGTGATAGATGCTTTTGCAGACTTTGAGCAGGATCTCGACCTTCTTGTTCGGGGAGTAAGCCTCGTGAATGCTCGCCCACCTCTGCTGGATCCGCTCCAGGCTGGCAGGGTCAGGGACTCCGACCTCAGCTGATCCTCCAAGCTCATCCATCTCTTTCATTTCCAGCAGGCGCAGGTTGCTCTTAAGGCGCTCAAAGGTGCCATCTTCAGTTCGGGAGGTGTGGATACAAGAGTAGAGGTGTGCAGAGACGGGCTTCAGGGCCACTTTGTGAAGAGAGAGCTCCATCAGAGAGTCTACGGGAAGGATTAAAGATATGAGAGAGAAATTAAAGAAGAAAAACATTGACCTGCTCAGCTTTTCATTTCTTTATGCTCTCACCTATCTCTGCGTCACTGATGTCAGTCATGCTGTCCAACAATGCCAGGATTTCTGGATGTTCCAGCAGCGTTTCCCTCAGCGATGTCAGCGATGTCCTCACTTCCTGTAAGAACTCTGACCCCGTGACCCCTCCAGGTTCAGCCCCTTTCTTCAGCGTCATCTCCACAAATCCTTTCACAGAGTCTGCAAACGCACCACCTTTGCGCTCGCTCAGCTCCAGCACACGATTAGTCAGTCGTTTCTTCTGACTGACCAGCCCCCCCAGAGCCTGACCCACCGCTGAGAGACGGTTCATGACTTTATCAGCCAGCCAGTGCGCTGACTGGTGGTGTGGTGTGGGACTTGGTGTTTGAGAGTCCTGTTCTTCTTCTATGCTGCTGATAGACAGAGAGTCCAGCTCCATTGAGGGAAGCTGGAGCAGAGAGGAGGGCCTGGGTGGAGGCAGCCAGACTCCATCTTCAATCCAGGACACCCTGTGAGGAGACTGAGGCACAGGGCTGCCATGAGGCTGCAGTTCCAGGGATGTGCGGTTTGAACTCCCAGGAGTGGAGGGAGTGGACGGAGGGAGGCTCCCTGTACTGGCTCCGTGAGACTGAAGGCTGGTGACTGAACCTCTGCTGGGCCTCCTCATGACCACTGGTGGAGTTTTCGGGCACTCAGGTGAATCAGCTGATTTGGCTCTCATTAGACCTGATCAGACACAGGCAGATATTTTAATCACTGACCCCACAAAACTTTGCATAAATTTGCAGCTCATTCTCTGAAGAAGTCAGTCCTCACCTGAGCTTTCTGTACAGGCAGTAGAAGATTCCTGGTCTAATGAAATGGCTCGTGTACTCTGAAGTCCAGCCCCCGCCCAGCTCCTGGTGGTGCTGAGGCGTCTCTCTCGTCTGAGCTGTGACTGATGAGAGGAAAACTGTGAAGGGGTCACTCTGTGGGTGAGCCAGTCGTCTCCGTGTTCACTAAGGTAGAGAGGGTTTATGACACACAGGGCCCCGTTTGAGGAAGTCAGCTGGAAAAGAGAGACGGACACATAATGAGAAAAAATCTGGATGATATGATGAAAGAAACATTTTTAAAGGGACTTTGAGGACTTTCTAAGTGATCTTGAAAATGTCTCATCTATACATATATGCCTTATCATAATCCCAAATTTAAAATGATATTATCAGTGCTAGAATAGCTCTAAATTTCCAAACAATTATTCCCGATCACTTCAAGGTGGACTGGACCGGACTGGATTGATTTTTTGGCATGTGGTAGTCGCTGTGACAATACCATGCTAGCTGACAAAATTTAGCAGTGAGAAGAGGGATATGTTTTTCTCTGCTGAAAGCGATTTCTGGGATTTATGTAGTAGTAATAGTGGATTCAGGGGCTGGACTGTCTGGCAGAAAAGGGACGAGTAGAAGAAAATTGAACAGGAGAGCGATGGAGCACAAGCTAAAGGCTATAACAGAGGCTAATCTGTTTGTGATAGTGTTCATTCCAACCAACATGCAGCTGTTTTTCTGCAGTGATCTGTTCATACCTGAGAGTCTATCAGTAAAATGAAGAGCCAGGTTGAAGTAGATGGTAGATGAGCACTGGTAAGACATAACCAGGATTCACTCACATTACACAGTGCTGATATGTCTCAGAGCTGGCAACAAAACTGCAGTACAAACTCACAAAGTTTGCTTATTGTCACGTTTTAAACAAAAGCGCTACATAATTGTTGATAAATAGATTATTTCATTGCATCGTATTCAGTAAACAGCTGTCTTAAACAAAGAAAAGCTGTGTTATAAAGAAAGTCCTATCTACTTTCATTTTGACTTTCAAGACAGTTTGCGCGAGTCCTATGGCCGAAGGGAGTTGCTGTCCACTTCATACGGATTTTTCTCTCAGTCACTTTGATAATGTGGTGACAAAATGATGATAAGGAGTGTGCATGTTATCATAACATTTCTATACTAATATCCCTTAAACATATTCTTACACTCATCTCATCAAACAGCAGTTTGGTCATGGTACAAAGCTTAGAAATAGAGCTGAGGTGGTGTCAGGGGAGAAAAGTAAAGATACTTTTTGACGTTCAGGAGTCATGACAGACAGGGGCTCTAACAAATACTGCGATGTTTGCAGAAGTTAAGTGGTGAGGCGTAATAAGTTTTATTTTAATGCATACACTCTCTCTCTCTCTCTCTCTCTCTCTCTCTCTCTCTCTCTCTCTCTCTCTCTCACACACACACACACACACACACACACACACACATAAAGGCCCATCATACCTGTATGGAACACATTACGTTGCCCGGCCCTCTATCAGTCATCTCATTTGGTTGCTGTGCAGGTGGTGGGCACAGCCAAGCTTCTGCAGCAGAGGTGAGATAAAAATGAGTTCAGCTCTGGAAAATGTGTTTTAAGTCCTGGTTTCACTCTGAATAGGATAAGACAGTTAAAAGATATTGAAGGAACTCACGAGGTTGGAGTTTAGAGAGAGAGTCCTTGTTCTTTTCAGTGACACTGTAGATCCAACGAGGTATGAAGAGACAAACAGCCAGAACATCCCTGATGAAACCACAGGGATATTCCAGTGTGCTAGTTATCAGAGTTATCAATAAAAACAATAATGTTTAAGAAATTAAAATGCCCTCAATATAAAGTCAGATTATGTGGATTTTGGCGCCCCTAGGTGGGGGGAGTAGAGTCTGTTTCCCCTTTGCTGATTTTGTCCTGTATATATGAAAATCCTCCAGTGTGTCATTTCAAGAGTGTGCAGGTATCTAATATGACACAAACTGCTAATATACACACACACACACACACACACACACACACACACACACACACACAAAGTGCTGCTCTGCCCTGTCCCCTCTGAGACTATTCGTCACTCTTCCACTGTGCCTCTGTCACTACATCTGAGGGAAGATCAGAGGCGGAGCAACTCACAGACAAAGTGCTACAGGGGTGTAAATATCACACCTTGAAAGGCAGCGTGCTGAAGCCAAATCCTTTCTCTTACTTTCTTTCACTTTGTGGCTCATAAAGAGGCTTCATTATTTGTTTCACTCTGTCAATAACCAGCTCAAAAACTCTGCCTGAAGCCAGAAACTATATGTCAATAAACTTTACTTAAACAAATGACCCAGTTGTATTTTCTCCAAATGACATCCACAACCTATGTTTCCAGAGGTTAAAAGTCACATTTTGTTTTGGGTTTATTATATGGGTTCAGAGTTCATAACCTCAAGCTTGAACATTAATCCAACATCATATAACAAACAGGAACGTCAGCGAAACAGCAGGTACCTGCTTCTTACCTGGTCAGAGAGTAGAAGAGCACCAGCTGAGCCAGGTCAGCAAAACAAAGACGAGACTCAGAAAGCTGAAAGACTGAGAGAGAGAGAGAGAGAGAGCAGAGACAGAGAGGGGGGAGTCAATGATATAATCTGTATAAATATTCATTCCTGGTAACACATCGAAGCTCAAACCAAGAACTGAAAGCGGACTGCTGAAGAAAAAGAAATGTAACCATGTCAACTATCTTATTTTCGCACAAGCTTCACCAACCACAAGACTCGTCATTTGTGATTCTGTAAATGCTGTTGGTGGACAGCACATCACTTCATCGAGGAAAACATCAGGTATGTTAGAAAAGACAAGCACAGGTTGAAAACTGATTCTTGAAAAGTACCATCTCTCCACTTCTCTTCTCTCTTTGCTCATGAAAACAAAGCGATTACAGTTGAAAACATAATCCCTAATCCAGTACAAGAGACCTTTAGCCCAAATATGCTCTTCTCCCTGACTTCTTTACACCTCATCACACATTCCTCTCCTTTAGCATCTAAAAGTATAAAAATAAGGGAGTGACTGATGAATGCTGTGAGTCTTTGATCAAACCTTCAATTCTCCAGACTTCCTGCTCATTCCTCCCTGTTTTTTCTCCTCTATTTCTACTTTTTCACTCATCTTGAAATTGAGCACAAGTCTGAATGAACCATCCTCTGCTCCAGAAAGAGGAGCGACCATCCAGCTTGTTTTTCAAATCCTGAATCCCCAATTGTATAAGAATGAATACGTTTCCATGGAATAGCTTAACTTACACATCTATGAAGGCTCTGCTAATGCAGTCATGATATAATCAGGTTTTGGAGCAACACAAACTGCCATTCAGACAATGCCTTTATCAGCAAAGACCTACAGGACTCCAGAGAGACAATGGCAAACCACATCCTGCAGGTATTACAACAGCATGGCTCTGTAGTAGAAGAGTCCTAGTGATACATAAAACTGACCTGTATGCAAAATGAAAGAACCTAAATGAAATCTAATGAGAAGTTTGTGTCTTATTATAAATAAAAGTTGTCTGATTAGACTTATTATGAGCCAAATTCATCAAGCAAGTCCCGGAAACTCTTATTTCAAGTTACTGAAAGACAAAAATGACGACTGAGCTGCTAAAAAAAAATCTGGGTTAAGAGCATTAATGGTAACTTTCCTGACACCACCTTCTAAAAGCAAAACAGTCAGAAGGATTGGAAGGCCCTGCTTTCATGGTGTGGATATATACTGAAAATTAGGATCAGGCAAGCTTTTGCCCTCTTACTTCCAAACCTATTTGATAATTAGAAATTAAATCCTGCATTATGCAAGCATTGCACGTTTCACTCTCCAGACTCCAGAAACCAGTCTCCTCAAATAAGTTATAATGCAGCACTATGGTAAATATGCTTGTGTCAGCTGTTTAAAATGTGTTCCTGAATTAAGAAATCAGAAAATGTCTTTCATTAATAACATTTAGAAGGTTTCCCTTCACTATTTTCCATCAAATATGCATTTGAATGATTTTCAAACCATCCAATTCTGTTTTTAATCAACATTTTATGACTTAGCTTTGATGGAGTTCGGGTTGTGAAAAACTGCCAAAAATAAATAAGTACCTCAGAAAAGTGTCTTAATACTCTCCTGTAAGAAAAAAACCAATGCTTAATAGCTAATATCTAATAGTCTGAGTTTTATATTTCAAAAATAGTTAAGTGTGAAGGAGAAAATAGTCACAGAGAAAGGCTTCACTGTCAAAAGGACCAGAAATTGCAGTTTGAAAACAACCAGGTGGTGATTATCAGATTACCTGTTCTTATGTGGAACAGGTTTCTCTTGTTAGTATAAACAAATATGACTGCAGAAAAGTTTATGAGGTTATGAAGTGACTGCAGCTGGTTACCAATTTATTCTGATAGAGAGAAATGAGTCAGAGGAACCATCAAAAAAGTCATGGTTTACTGATTTTGACACTTACAGAAGCATACACACACACACATTCACACACACACACACACACACACACACACACACACACACACACACACTCATGCATAGAGAAATAAAAAGAAAGAGACAGAAGTGTGTGTGAGCATGTAGTTACCTGTTCCCCTGCTTTTGATGGTATAATCAATAACTTCTTCATGCTCTCCCCCAGCTGACACACACAGCACACTGGCCAAAGACGACGCAGAGTCCCGCACAATCAGGAAACTCTGGAGGGAGACACACACAGTGACTCATTTCTGAAGGGTTACAGAAACTTGTCAAGCAGGAAGACCAGCCAAAAAAAAAAAAAAAAAAAAAAAAAAAAGAAATGACGATACTTCACAGACTGTGGTGGAAATCCGGGGGTGTTATGGGTTTTCTGACTGAACTGGATCATTGTGAAAATGCTGACAGGTTGCAGAGTTAACTGAAAGTCATAAACAGTTCATTTTTCCAGGGTTTATAGGATGTGAATAAATATTTGCCCACTCATTAAAAAGTGGAATGACTGTATCGAGGCTGCTTATTATTGTCTGAGCGTGAACTCATTGACTCAGGAACCTGCTCCTCCTCTACATGCTGTTTTGGAAGGGTTGTTTCTTCTTCTCAAACGTTCAAAACTGAAAACTAAAATGCTTGTTTGGCACAAAACTTTGATACACTGTAATTCTGAAAGTTTCCCAGTGGCTTCTGAGACCCATTAACTTATAGAACTAATTCCATGACATTTCAATATTTATTAGACAATTTGTAATTTGCCTCGCTCTTATTTGTGAAGCTACAGTCTTTAAACTTGTCACAGGTTACACAACTTGTTTTTGCTCTCGGTCTCTAGACAGAAACTCTGGAGATGAGAGTTTTAAGTGCACTGCTTCTGCAGCCTTGAAACTTGTGCAGGTGAGTTCTGGTTTGAGCGAACTCTCTTTAAAGTTGAAAAACAGACTTAAGGAAGGTGCAACATCACGTAAATGCTTTGACCAATGATTCTGCTGTGAATGTGGCTAACACTTAACCATTTTCTGTCATGTGTTCTGCATCTCTGCTATAGGACGTGTAGTTCACTGTATGGAAGCTAATGAAGTCCATCTACATCAGGAACTCTTAAAACAGTAGGTTATTGTTTGTCAATAGTACAAACCATGCACCAGAAGGTGAGACAGGTCCTTTCCCTTACAACATGTTAGCATTCTGATAACTGACAAATGAGTAAGCACAGAGCACCATTGCACAAGTGTTGTAACTACACAAATGACTCTAGCACAAAGGATAATTCTCATGCTATTTGTGAAGTGCTCTTAGCACACTGCAACTTTTATTAATGTCAAGTCCTAAATGCGTAATTGCACTTCACTAAAAAAGATTAATAATGGTTCCTCACTCTCAAAGGATTACTAGTAAAGAATAAAATGAAATATCTGACTTCTTCGTACAGTTTTTCTTAACTGTTTACGCGCAACAACAGAAACTTGAGTCACAGCAATGACATGTAACTCATGCATCAACCTCCTCAACCAATGCTGCTTAACAAACACACTTTTTTCAAAACACTACACACAATTGCAGAATTGTGTCCCTCTGCGTTTGGCACAGTTTTTATGAAGGAAATCTTTTGATTTCACATGGAACACACTATCATTCAAAACTCTTAAGATTGTTGCCCGACTATGCACACTGACCTATCACATGAGCAAACACCTGTAACACAGTTTTATAAGTAAAGATCAGAGCTTCAGCATAGACGGCTAACAGAACATTTTTAGAGATATAGCTTTGTTGATGCTTTTCATGGCTGGATTTGCAGTGATAGGCAATATTTCCCCTGTTGCTGGGTCAGGGAAAACATTGCTCAGGATATGGATGGGGAGCTGTGGCCAGATCAAAACAAGATACAAAGCAGCAATTTTTTTTTCTTCCTTTTTTTAAAATTGTAACTGTATACAATAAATTCTTCTTTTGAGTTGTATATAAACCACTGTATAGGCAACTTTGTTTGGGTTAGGATGTTTATTGTGTCCATTGTTTTTATGGGGAAATAAAATATATATGTTACAGTGTATTTGTGTGTTCTAAGTATAAAATCAATAATCTAAAATGTTATAGAAGTGTTTTCTATTCATCATAGTGTTTTACACTGAGCACACCTGCATTCAACTGGTTCTTATAAATGTCTGATCATAAGGTGGTTTGTGTCATTTGAAAAAAAAAAAAAAAAACATTTTGAGAGGAAATAACATTGTCTTGAATGTAAAGTTTCATTTTGCGAGAGAATTAGCGTTTCATTCTATTCCATTGTGTGGTTTTTGATTTCTATGTAAATTCCTGAGAGTATGAGGCCCGCTTTCAGAAAATGTGTGGGAAAAAAACAAGAAAAACTGTAAAAACAGACACAGAAAAGTTTCACTGCTGTCTTCTGTTTGTGATCCCACAGCAGGTTCTCTGTGGGCGGAGCCGGATTTGAAAAAGATGATGTCACACATTTCCTTACCCCCTTACAGTTTGGGTGCATTTAAATTACAGTAACCTCAATATCGGTGGGTTTTTCCTGACACTGCTTTACATTTCTATTTTTACAAGCATGATTTGGACAGTAAATAGATTTAAAGTTCAATTTCTTTTAACTGAAGCACAGTTCTGACCCTATGCAGCTCTTTTTATATGAGTCTTTTAGGGAACTGTTATTGAAGCAGAAACAACACTTGGTTGAGACATAATTAACTTGTGTGAGACTAAAGCACATGTCGCCAGTGCAACACATCAATGGTCTAAACACTTAGTTACAACACCATTATTTCTCTCAAACAACAGCACACAGTTACACACACAGGGACACACACAGAGACACACTCAGGAAGTGGCTTTCATGCTTCGTATGCACAGAAATAGAGACAAGTTCACAGCAAGTCTACAAACGCTGAGACTTAAAGACACATAAAGAAGCAGAGCAGAGCAGCTGAGACGAACAAATGCTCAGCTGATTTATTCACCTTAAAACAACTAAAGCTTTTCATGCTGCAAACTTTAAAAAGAAACAAATGAATGGATTATTTTATCTAGACCTTTCACATAAAAAATCAGCTGACTACCAACTCCCATGGGGTGCAGTAATTTACAAAACAAAGTTATTACAACTTCATAAAACTCAGAGTTTTCCTGTGAGAATCTGCTGTAAAACCAAACATTGATATAATGCTGAAAACTCACGTGCTGCTGCTAAGATGTACAATGCTCCTTTAATAAGACATCCATTTTAACAAACTTCTCCTCTGTTTCTTGGCCTCTCACGTTTTATCTTTAAACTTGTAAAGTCATTTCCCTGCTGTGCACACACTTTTATTCTACACAACTTCTGCATTTAAGGCCTGAAGCTATGTTTGTTATCAGTGTTCAAATACAAAAAGGGAACTGGTTTTGTGTTACAGACACATACATGTCAGAGTTCAGTGCTGCTTGGAATAATTCTGCAGATACAGACCCATTACTTTGTTATGGTGTATTTGAATACGCTTGAAATTGTGCTACAAACAAGAAATGGAATCAACAAGATCTCACAGAAACTAATTGTCAAAGTTAAAGCTTGATAAGCACAAAAGCAATGCTGCAAAACCGGATTTTTAGGATCTTGATTAAAGCTGGTAAAAGCTTTGGATCTGAAAAATTTTCTTAGTGTCTCCCAAGAGTTTCTCAGGATCTCACACAAGTCTCTCAGCATTATCAGGGGGTCTTTTAAAAGTTATAAGGATCTTGCATGAGTTCATCCCAACTTTTAAAAAGTTTCTTGGAGTCTTGCAAAAAAGCCAAAATAAGAAAAAGAAAATTGAGAATGAATGGGTACTCAGCATCTTGCATTTGGTTTTCACATCTAGTGAAATCATGAAAACTACTTCTCACAAAAGCTTCTTAGGTTCTTGCTTAAGTTTTTGGAGTCTGGAAAAACATTTCAATGGATTTCTGTAAAGCTTCTTAGAGTTTTGCAAAATTATACCACATTCTTACACAAGTTCTTTGGAGACTTTGTAAAAAAATTCTTAGGATTTACAGTCTCATGGGACTGTGGATACATTTTGCAGGAACTTTGAAAACGCTTCTTTGGATCTTGGAAAGAGTCTAATGACTGGAGGTTCGCTCTTTGCAAATTAATATATATCCCTTAAATCAAGCTGAGTTTTAAATATATGAAAAATTGGTGTTACACCACTTAAGTCTCCCGTGTGTTGCAAGATTATGTTGCATAATGGAGCGTGACTATAGTTTTTTGTAGTAAGGAGGAGTTCAGCTCACCCCAGCAGGCGTTCCACAGAGAGCCTCGTGGGCCTCCTCTCTGTCCCAGGATGCCCCGGGGCACCAGGCGTCCTGGCAGCCTCTCAGCTGCTCCAGCAGTGACAGCCTCCTCCTGCTGCTCCTCCATGGGATGGCAGTGGTGCCATTAACTGAACTGTGAACCGCCCTGTGCACAAACATATGGACATGTTCAGAGGACGGCATGACCCTGTGCACACTCATAACCACAAGGACATCAGGTAGATTAATATAATATTGTAGTATTCATTTATAATATTTATATTATGAGGAAAACAAGGTTTAACTTGGTAAAGAAAAACACTCTATCCAAACATTTTTTAACATTATGGAGAAAAACCCCACACAAAATAATGTTCATAGATGGAAAGATTTTTGCTGTATTAAAGGTATTAAACCTGTTGATACTTACATGTGCTGGGCTGCTTCAGTTAGTTAATATATCTTCTCTCACCTACTCTGTTGGCACATCTCCACATGTTGCAATCTTCTATCTTTAACCTTTTCCGTGCCAACATGAGTGAAAAAAGGAAGCTTGAATGCTCTTCAAAAGTCCACATTATGAACACTCACGTAGAGTTTCCTCCATAGATTTACAGTCAAGTAACTTTGCTCGGCTGCCTCGTTTGTCTTCTGTCATCTGTGCACGCTGGCATCGACGCACTTTCAATTTTCATGTGAAACCGTTGAGCTGATCTTTCATCATCACGCCTCCTTCACCCTTCCCTCCATGCAGATCTACATGTGGTTAACCCGACTCTGTACACAGTGCATCAAAGAAATGTTCTCTGAAGACTCCCTTGTGTCTCTTTTGACTCTCTCTCTCTCTGCAGAACTGCTTTTTGCCCCCAAGTGATGAAAGTAAAAAAAACCCAACATATTTCAAAGTTGTGCTTAAAATGCTCACCACAGCTCAGAGATTATGTGAGCTTTTTCAGATTTTATCTTGCAGCTTTGAATGCACACTCAGATACATGCAGCAGTGAGAGATTGGAACAAACACATAAAAAAAATGAAGCCATCAGTCTTTCTGATAAAAAAGGATGGATGCCCACTAGGTTTTCGTGCGTGCAATAACTTGCATGTGTGAGGTTAGTTCGCTGGTTGTCCGACAGTCTTGATTCTCACAAACTAGTCACAGGTGTTAAAGATAGTCGTCATTTCTGTGGTTATGACACTTATAGTTTTCATTTTACAAGAAGTGCTGTTACATTTCTGTTCGGACCAAAGGCACTGAATCACCATGGAAACAAAATAACTCATAACATAATGGTTTGCAGATTGAACACTTTCTCTTTTAAACCAGTAGTTCCAAACCTGGGGTCCCATCCAGAGGGCCCGAGAAAGGGGGGGTGGGGGTGATTGATCGGAGGCTATGAGGTCATCAAAATGCTAAAAACCCTGAAAAAGAACATCACAGTTGAACAAAATGAGATTTACAAATTTTCAGTTTATTGCATTGTTTCTTTGTTTTGTACAGCCTGTGATGTAATCATGACATGTCCACCTGTCTATGTTTTTTTTATTCAGAATGAAACAACTCGAGCATATTCAGAAAGTCCACAGTTCACTGTGAATCACCTTTTTTTCTCTTTGTGTAACGTTTCACTGTTTCAACAATTTTTGTCTGTTTATTGAGTTTCTGTATCTACAGAACATGATCCTTAAATATTAACAAAGAATGAAAATCAGGCTTTGAATGTGGATGGAGGAATATTCTGATTTTCTGTGCAAAGTGGATTTTGTTGTAACAAATTCAACAGGAGCAGAAGGTTAATTATAGCACAAAACATTGGTTTGCCTGTCAGGAGGATGGAAGCAGGTTATCTTTTTACAAACACCAAATTGGATGTGGATACCTGCTTAATTTTGGACAACACAACCTAGTCACTGTATTCAGTGTCCCTGCATCGTCTCTACATAGAATGGACAGAACAACAGTTATCCTGATAGTAGCCATAATTATTAGAGCTCCCCCTGGTGACAAGCTGCAGTATGATCCCTAAAGCCCACCTCCTTTATTCTAGCAGATGAAACATGGGTTAACCTAGAAAAACAAAAACACTTACTCATTTCCTCAAACATGGTTTTATATGGAAGTAATTAGTTCTTATCTTCCTGATTAAATGCAGATAGTTACATTTATTAGAAAGAAGTTTAGTTTTATTCAGTTCACTACTTTAAAGAACGTTAATTCTCAGCTCTGTCGACAAATGCAACCACTGCAGCATCTTGTACAATGAACCAGAGTGAAGGGGGGATGATGAGTGACAACTTAAGACATGCTACAACACATAACAGTAAGAGCACTGCAAAAACGAAAATGTAAGCAAATGGTTGTGTTAAATTTTTCTGTCAAAAATGTCTTATTAGTTTGAATATGAGCCACATTTTGTGTTCCAATGGGGCAGAAAGACGTAATCATTCAATAAAGCAAAAAAAAATAATTTCTTACTCCATTGGAAGATTTATCTTACCCTATCTTACCCCAGCATTCAAGCGTCACTTTTGTCTCAACATCTTGAAATAAGATTTATCTGGACTTTTCAGGTGGATGGGGCTCAAATTGTGCCTTATAAAACACAAAAATGTGCTCACATGTCAGGTCTTGCAGTGTCTCTTCCTAAGTATGTGGTGTTAGACCTTCTGCTCCATCAGCTGCAACACGGGTGTGCATCTTCACTTCATCAGTGTATCGTTTCAGCTAAATGAAGGCCTGATGTCCATTCTATAAAGAGTCAATAAGCCGCCCATATGTTGCAATGCATTAGTTAGATCTGGAGATAAAATTGCATTTTTTTATGTAAAAGAATAAGCTTAGGCTTTGAAATATCTACCACAGTTAGGAGTATACAGCTGATCCAGATACCAGTTAAGCAAATAAAAAAAAAATAATAATAAGTTGGTTAGTGTGAGTAAAGTGCAAATAACTGATAAAATCAGAAGCATGAAACAGAGGTGCCCTCTGAGGTTTTCCAGAAAAACAAGTCCCCTTATTAAAACAGAGAGAGTGACTGACTGCTGAAGCTTCACTTCCAAAAGAGGATCCTTCCATCATAGATCTGCCTTCAAGAGCCATCGTCAATCTGTGACATCACTGCAGAAGCTTAAATAAGGAGCTTTTCAATAAGTTACTCTTCTTTTTTGGGCTCTGGGGCCACAGATGCAGAGCTCCCCTTGGCTGCTGCTCCTTTGCTGTCTGCGCTGGACTTAGCTTTCTTGTCCTGACTGTCAATCCTGGCATGCTCACGCTTCACCAAGTCCTCCAACTCAGCCTGGGAAGAGAGGGGAGGGGAGGAGAGGAGAGGAGAGGAGAGGAGAGGAGGCAAAACAAGTTTTTCAGCACAGTGAATGCATGCAGATTCTCGGCTTCATAAACTGATCAATTCTGCTGCTTTTTCAGCCTCTGAACCTTCACAAGAGAGATGAAACAATGTCATCTAATCCAGAGAGCAATCACAATTCATCTGTACGTGGTTGTTCGTGTGTTTAAAGATGGTGTAGCTGTGCAGACTGGCACCATGCTGTCATCACATCTACAAGATCATTTTCTGTTTTGTTTTATTGTATCAGGTTGTACATTGCTGTCAAAGGTGCACACAGCAGCTGTGCACGAAGTAGAGGTGTGGCAGCTCATCTCAGAGACAAAAGAATGCAAAAGGAAGCCAACTGTACATAGTCTCATGTCTTTTTCAGGGTTTTTTTGTGCTGAAATATTATTGTAATTTGCACAGTGGAAATACTTGGAGATGGAGCAGATGAGGGGAACAAATGCAGTTCTTGAAACTGCAAACGCTGCCATCCATTCTCAGCGAATCCTCACTCAGAGCGATGACTGCAGGAAGAGCTCTTAGAGATGTTTATGCTTTGTTTATCCACACGTCCCCTGACTTAGGGCCCCAACTTCACACAGGAAAATCATAAATAGGTTACCCTGATGTTTCAAAAGCTTTCACTTTTTTTTTCTAACCTCAGCTGCAGTTTTTCACTTCTGAGGCTTTATCTCAGGCCAACTTGGTACAATTTGCACCATCTTAAAGATATCTATCTAGTCTTAGCTGTTGGTCAAATACAAGTTGTTTTAGTAACAGGCAAATTTATAGGCATACTTTAACATGCATACAGTGGCTTTTCTTGTTAATGCTTTATGGGAGAGCGCGCTGTTTTTGAGACCAGAGATTTCAGATGCATACGGGTGAAATCCAAATTCAGAATAAAATGATAATATTTTGAATGTGTTTTAAATGAAATCATTACAAAAGGCTAAGCAATGTTGAACAATGACTGACAACAAATTTCTGTCCAGAATACAAATTACACATGAGGAGAAAGGCCTTTGAACAAAAACAAGCTGCCCTTTATGAGATTTACTGTTCAGTCTACTCTGTGAGAACAGATGCAGATGCTAGGAAACCAAGGTCAACAGCTTTTCTTAGAGCAGAACAAGTTTTGAATATAGCACAGATACCATCAGGGGTTAGAAGCCCATGCAGCACTGGAAATTTCACCACATTTTACAAGATTGTAGAGTAAAATTCTTAATAGCTGTCATTTTCATCATTAAAACCAGCAGGTGTTTTATTTTCGTTTGGCTGTTTTTGAATAAATTGTGGCTGGTTGGTGTCCGGGGTGTTTTTTTTTTTTTTTTGTTAATTGTGCAACAACTAATGAAGCTTGTAAGAAAAACAGGCTTCGGTGAGTTTCAGTTCTCAGTGTGTGAAATAAAATACATCCTCTGCATGAGACTGTGAGAGCTCTAATTTTGGGGGGAAGGTGTTCACAAAAATAAGTGTGAGAAAGGAAATAAAGACCTCTCAGCTCACCAATAACCTTTCTTCAAGTTCACTAACCTCTACAGGGGGAAGAGTGACCACTTGAGTTGGCCTGAGTCAAAGCCGCAGCAATATTGGTTTGGTTTTTTTTGGGTTTATTTTACCTGCTGACTGAAATTGTTTCCGTAGTATTTGCACGACAGCTTTTCTTCATACATAATCTCAAACAATGTCTGGGTTTGTGTATCTCACCTTCCATCCTAACAGGTCAGCAAGAGCCAGACAGCCGTCATCACATGTGCTGATGTGAGCTACATCTCTGAAAAGAAGAATGAAAGAAGAGTGTATTAAAAACTCCACACACCTCTGTGAAACTTAGTTCACTCCAGCTTCTGTGTCATGACATTAAATCACTCACTGAACACAGTGACACAAATCTTTTTCATTATTTAGTCTACCTAACTATAACTGTTGATTACGCTGACCTCCAACATCACTGAAAAAGTTACAAGCAGCTGGTGCGGAAATATGCAATTTAAAACTGATTCTCCATCCTTATGAATGCATAACAGCTCAAGTAAAAAGAATATCATGAATAAGGTCTATGAGTAGCATATATATGTGTTACAATGTGATCAATGTGATGGAAAAAAATTCAAATACTCTGATTAAATCCTGATTCTCTTAAAACTCAAAAGATAAACAGGCTATCAGTAAATAGTTCCCCCACATGTCTGTCACGTGTGTAAGAGTAATGAATAAAAACAACTCATTGCTGCATGTTTGAGTGCTAAAAAAAGTTTCAGGTGGTTCTGTACAGATATTACTGCACTGAAAGAGAAGACTGTTCACTGTTTTTCCATTACTGCCAAACAATAAACAGGTGATGTTAAAGTGGAAAGGAAAAAACATCAAACTAACTAATGGATCACAGAAAAACTGATCAGTGGTTGAGGCTTTTGCACCCTCCAGAGGTGTAAACCAACTGAGGCTGATAAACAACTTATAAGTAAATGATTTTAGGAAGAGATTTTCTTTGACTTTTTCTTTCTTTAGAGTGGACATTTTTAGAAAAGGAAAAGTGGAGAGAGAATAAAGTAACAAGCATTAAATCTAGGACTTGCGATCCATCTTTTGTCTCGTGCAAAGAAGATTGAGACTGCTGTTAAAAAAGTTAAAACATGAGGATGAGTGGTGACATTACCTGTACGCCTTGTCAGATTCAAAGTCCATTCCACCTCCAAAGCCCAGTAATCCCAACAAAGGATCAGCCTGCAGAGAGACGCACACAAAATGAACAAAGCTCCAAATCAAAACAGTTTCTGAAAGTAACGATGGTGGGTTAACGACTCACCTGTCCAGCTTTCTCCATGTTGATGAGCAGTCTGGGGCAACTCTTTGAGACCCTGCATGACAAAGACAAAATAACAAAGGGGAAATAATCAAATTACAGGACACAGTTAATCAAGAAAAGCCCAGCAGGATTGAGCAGGATTATTCCTGTAAAAGTTGACCCCTTATTTTTTTTTAGGAAAATCCTGCAGACACTACCTTTAACATAAGGCACATTTACAAGATGAGGCCAGACTTACACCTTTGTTTAAGATATCATGAGCAAACACAAGGCCTTAAATAAGTAAAATAGCTTCAAAAATAGCAATTTCAAAAAACTGCAAGAATATTTTGCTACAACATTAGCAGCTGTTTGAAGTCATTAAATCAATTCATGACTTGTTTTCTGCTTTTAATATATTAAAGTAAAAAGTTTATCTGGAATTCTTCACAAAAATGTGGTTCATATCAATTTTGATCAAATACTTTTACCACATGGAGAGGAGTATCTACAATACCTGCCGACTAGACCTGCAAATGGTTGGACCTGTAGAGACGTTCCCATGACGATGAGAAGATCACAGCGGGGGAAGTCCTGACAGGTGACAAAGAAAGGATGTAAAGAGTGCAGCCATGTTACACCACGTTCTTAGTAAATGTTCAAACCAACACCAAGTGCTCACCATCTTCATGGAAGTGAAAAACCGGACGGGTAGATTTTCTCCAAAGAAGACGATGTCTAGGTCCAGAAATGCAGAGAAAGCAGAGGTTTAAAGACACAGTGAGATAAATGGTGACAAATTCAGAAACTGCTTGGTTTGTAAGATAGGAATGAAAGGGCCATAAAAACGTATGTTGGGATACTAAGGAAGAGGAATAATAATGTAATTAACACAAGAAAAGAGAGAAAAAGCCACAGAATTCAAAATGACAAATAAATATTGATATTGAACAAAGACACAGGAATCTTCTGACCTGGCTTCACCAAACTACTGCACTTGTCACATCGAGGAATGTCATCAGAAAAGATTTTCTCTACAAATCACAGAGAAAACATTAAGTCTTAGACAGCTGAAGTGACAACAGCTGAGTAACTGTTAGAGTTAGGTTTTCGATATTTGAAGTAAGACCAAAAAAAGTCACCTTTCATCCAGTCCAGGTTGTACTCCTTTCGGCAGCAGAAGCTGACGCAGTGAGATGTGTAGAACGTTCCATGAGCTTCAATCAAATCATCTCCCTCGAGTCCAGCCACTCTCTCCAGAGTGTCAATGTTCTGGAAAAAAGTACACATAATATCAGGACAGACAAGCCAAGAGTCAGAGTGCAGGTGGAGAAGGGCTGAAAGTTTAACCTACCTGAGAGTAGCAGCGACTGAGGAGTCCTTTGTCTTTCAACAGCTTCATGAAGTAGTGACAAATAGTGGGCTAAACATCAATCGAGATGAAAGTCAAGAACAAATAGCTGTGAGGCTGCTGGCTGCTCTTTGAAAGTACATAACTTTACCAGAATGTTTTACGAATTATGTACATTTTAGTACCTTAAACTGTCCTGGGTAAAGCTCCCTGGCCAAGGCAAAGAAGGGCTCTGGATGTTTCTGGATGGAGGAAGAAGTATGAGTTGTAGGAGAGTTGTACAGAAGAACGTGGATTACAAAAACAGCCTTGCCATGAAAACAACTGTGACAAGCCCATCACACATCCCAAAACTTAAACTTCGGACTGGATAGTATTTTTGGTCCCTCTGAGAAAGCCGGCGCACTTTTATATTTCAGTCCTCAATCTTTTAAATGGAGAAATCTTCAACTCACCTTGAAGTAATCTATCTGGAAGATGGCCTCTGGGTAAGGCAGGTTGTATTTTTGCAAGTTTGCATACAGGCCAGTTCCTGGTGAGCGGAAATCAGGGATCCCAGCCGCTGTTGGAAAAGATGCCATGCGGAGGTTTGATAAAAAAATACTTTGAAATGATAAGCTAAAAACATTCAAATTCTATTTTCATTCCTGCAGGTTTGATACATTTGAATATTGGTTTTGTTATATCACATCTGTTACTTACACGTAGATATTCCAGCTCCAACCATGCAGATGATGCTTTTACCTGTGGACATAGAGAACCGTCTTCTTTTAACAAATCAGTAACTACTTCATTTTGAAAACAGGTTTGTAAGCAGAAAAGACAGCCCCTACCACAGCATGCAAAGACTTACATTTGCCACTCTTTATGTATCGAGCCACCCCATCTAGAGTCAGTTCATCCAGAACTTTTTCTGGTGAGCCAAGGCCCAGTGTGCTGGAGAAGAGGTTTCGCAGGAAGTCCACTGTTAGGAAAACCAGGGGAAAAAAATCCCCAAAACTTAGATACAAGAGAAACAGCAGATACATTCAAAAACATGAGACACATTTATGTGTGGGGGAGTTATGACATTGTTGTCATCTGCATTGTTGTCTGTGTTTACTTTTCATATTGTGCACTTATTCTCTTGTATTTTTTGACATAATGTTTTAAATTGGTTAATCAAGAAAGCTGTTAAAAAAACCTTCAGAATTTATTTATTTTTTCGCTCTTATAACTAAGAGAGTTAACATCTTTCTGTACTTTTTATCAAACATCTGAAATGTGTCATTGTCTTTAACATACTCTCTGTTTCCCCCGTCGCCTCGTCCTCACTGCTGTCGTCGGATTGCTCCTGCAAAGAAAACATACTCACATCAACATTAGATGTCAAGTAAACCTGCTATAAGTAAACAGTTTGTTTAATCAATCCATATCTGTATGATCAGCAGATATGGTGTATTAGAGGACGACCTTTTATTTTATAAGGCTGACAATCGGCTGAGTGGCTTCTTTATAGGGACATTAATGCATTACCTTCCAACATATTTCAAGAGTTAGCTTTAAATGTGTTCAAGTCATCTGCTTCCAGATACACAGTTTTTCTTACCTCTGGCTCAGGTGTCACCTCCTCCTCTTCTTCTTTCTTAGGGAGCTCTGCAAATGAATCAGACATTGTAGTTTACACAGCCTCTTGAATAATAGAAATTTTCAAGTTGGGCAAAGTCTAAACCTCTGATCAGAGAGAGAAGGAGACAGCGAAAATGAGCTTGGTTAAACAAACTGTCTCTCAGCTTTATTCACACTGATGGTATTCAGCGTGACGTACAATGCATTTGCACTGTCCGTAAATGAACATGTGATTTACGAAAACTAAAACCCAGCTGTGAATAGACAATCGAAGATTAGCTCCTGGACCTCCACTCTGTTATCAGCTCAAAGTGCACAAAGCAACAAATGACAGTGTCATTTACGGAGCAACACGTCGATCAGCGACTCCCCTTCTTAAGTCTGTCCTCAACCTCAAACACATTTAAAAATATCAACATATCAAACATATTCTAACTACGCATCAAAATCTTTTTGAGACTCCCTGATACCAGCCTGAACAACAACGTTTGTTTCTAACAATAATTTTGAAGATGCTGCTAACCAGCTCGGCTAGCGCAGGTTAGCACAGGCGAATTATTCTAACTTTTGGCCAATTTTCAGATCAGACAACCTTTGTACCTGATGCATCAGACATTTATCCGTCTACTGGAACCCTTTAGCTCCAAGGGTTCGAATGACAATTAATCTGAATCCCAAAATTCACAAAATTACGAAAAAATTTTGCAAGTCTAACACTGGATTAGTAGGTATTGTTATTGTCCGTCAAAAATACGGTCCGTGTTGCTTTGTACAGTTATTCACGACGCAATAGTTCCTATCACAAATCAAAGAAAATCTTTCGACTAAAATGTGAAATACAAACTTTATAGAAGGTCCATCGTCACCCATAAAAAAAGAAAGATAAAAAAGAAAAAAGGATGAATCAAAAGTAAAAACAAAACAAACGAAATAAACCTAGGGAATTAAAAACCCAACAAATAATTTATATTAATGTTTATATTAATACTTTGTCGTATTTACGAGATACCAAGTCATTATTGTGGGCGTCTTTGTCATTACTACGACGTGTTATTTTTTTCTTTCTTTTCTGTTTGTTTTTCTTCAGGCAGAAAAAGGCTTTCAGAGCTTCATTATTGGCTAAGGAAAATGAGAAACAAAGAAATGTCATCACTGTCTCATAAGAACAGATTAAGGAGAGTCTAAAGAGAAACTCCTTATAGGTTATGACTATTAACATCTTTTTATACACTACAAAATCAAATGATCATCTTATCAAGTGAGAAATTCTATAGTTGATTTTAATGTTCAAACAGCTGCCAAGAGGTAGGAGTTAGACAAAGCGGACAGTTGAAATCATTAAAGATAGCCTTACATGTCTTTGATATATCAAAGATTTTATAGTGAGTAGTATGATTGGTTTAAAAAAAAGCTGGATGATTTTGTTCTCAACACATAACTTTTTATTTCATGGACAAAATCAACAAAGAGAAAAGACGTACCACTTCCTCCACAGGGGGGCACCAAAAACAACACAAACCCAGGAACTTTAATGTACAAAAGAATTCACACTCGTCCCACGTCTCTCTGCATTCTTCATCTGCCTTTTGTGGGGTCGGCAACGGGAAGCTCACACTGGATTATGGGCTTTGGTTTCCCACATAAGCTAAAGAGGGGATTACAAACCCAGACACTTTATGGTATGTTGCACCATCAAAGCTGAGTAAACATGATGTGAGGGTCCACAGATAAAGGTAATGGTCTTCAAACTTGATTGGGTTTATCAATATTTGTTTATTCTTTATATTTACAATCTCATGTGCATCTGTCAGATTTAATGATCACCACATTGCAAGACGTCATTTAGCCAAAATACAAGCAGACTGTGAAACATGTAAATAAATCTCAGGCTGCACCCTCCTTGTTTAAGCTTTAAAAAACACGTGTTTTTCAAATTCTTGAATCTAACAGCCTGTTTCAACACCTGCTATCAAAATGTGTTCATGGTGACTCAATAATTTGATGATTTGATTGAAAAATGATCAATTGATAAAACAGTTGTACAGAATGAACGACTGAGCGAAAGAGCCAATGTGCATCTTGCAGGTCGGGGTGCAAGTATGGACAGTTGTGTTGGTGTGACGTCAAATTTTCAATAATCTTGATCGGCCTCTACAGACCTGGGGTTTATCAGTGAGTAAAAGAGCTTCACTGCAGACTTGAGTCTCTCTAAACAGCAAAGCAAAGAAAAAAAAAATCAATCAAGATTTGTGTTACAAGCTCTTCTACTCAGTGAGACATCTGGAGAAGAATTTTTTCCAGACAAAAGAGTTGACTAATCCCCTAGAGGAAATTCTCTGACCCAGAAGATGATGCAAAACTTGTGAACAAATGTGCCTTAAATAACTCTATAAATGTTGCACTTGGGGTGTGCATACCTATATCACAAGTCGTCGACCTGTGATAGTACCACAGGATGCCAGGAGTGACTTAGAGCCTCTCATCATGAAGAATGACTATTTCTATACCTTTGATGCCCTGCTGCAAAGTGATCAGTACACAGTCGGCAGAGTCTTTAATAAGATTTCTCACAGCAAAGTTTTGAAAGGTGATATGTTTGGCTATTCAAGAACAGCTAAACGGGAAGTCTTTTCTGCTGTTTTTTCCCTTTTTTTTGTAAGGAAACACTGCCACTCATGAACAAGACAAGATGAGCCTAGTCATAAAAGGTGCTGCTTTTTCCACAGGGGGCGACAAATGCACAAAAAAAGGAACCACACAGGGAAGCTTTTTGATGTTACCAGTCCCTGATAAAACCCCAAACTGGGTCAGTCCAGGCCAGTCAGGTCTGTAAAACCCTGTGCAGATGCCAGTTCAAATACCCCGATGTTGTAATGAATCTTAGTTCATAGTTAAATTGAGAAACTCTGACTTTTTCCCTCCTCTCCTCTTGCACCAGATGTTTTCTTTGGAAGTGTCTTTGCTCCATCCTTGCCTTTTCTTTCAGGACACAATGACCTGAAGACCAGGCTTTTTCTGAGGATCTCTTCCCCAATTAAGTCCTTTGAGTCCAGTGATTTCTACCTCTGGGCCTGCATGTGCTCCTCTGCTTCAGTTTTCCCCTCCAGCTTCATCAGGCTGTCATCATAACCAGTCGCTATGACCTGGCACTCTGGTAACATCTCCTCCAACATTATAGCCATCATCCCAGGAGCGGTTATCTTAGGGAGGGATGACACATCCAGACGCTTCAGTCCCCTGTGCATAAATACGCATAATGGCAGAACTTAATAAAACAGGTGTGATTCAGTTGTGATAAATAGGTGACATTGTGAGGTTTGTGATAATTACTTGAGATGCCTGAGTGCAGATAGGGCACCCTCGTCGATGAGAGGACAGTGGGAGATGTCAAGTTCCTCAAGGGAGTCCTCAAACCAGTAGAGCCTGGCAAGGAACCAGCCGTTTACTAGAGGACATCCTCGAACCGACAGAGTCCTCAGAGATTTCTGCCCCTCTAACAAAGGAAAAAATAGCTTAAAACCACTTGCTGCACATTTGAAAAGTAACTAAAATGAAAGATCAGTGTCGAACAAAGACATTAAAAACAGCTCACAGTTGGGGAAAAAAGTGAATTTTCAAAGGACAGAAAAAAAGACACAGAAAAACAAAGCTTAATTTAAGATCATTACTCAGGTTATCCAGTCCGGTGTAGTTAACGAGTGAGTGGCTCATGTCCACATCCTGTAGTTGTGTGTCACGGTAATTCAAGAAGCCCCAGTCGAATTTGCCTTTCTTGTCTGCACGGTACCAATCTGACTGGTCAACAAACCTGAGGACACAACACAAACACTTGGGCTCATTAAACCTGAAAAATGGTGTTCACTGTTCACTTGAATTAGCTTTTCAAATAGTCAGGGACTGTGTGCATCAGGCTGGGTGTTTGTTAGTTGTTATGATTGGTGTGTCAGATATTTTGAATCAGCAAATCTTAATGATAGCAAACAGTAAAACATCACTGGACCCAATCAATCCAGTAACAATTGTTACTTTTGACTTTAGGTTTTGCTTCTTATTTAAAGTTCATTAATGACTTTTGACCTGTTATACCTTTTACTCTTTTATATTTCAGATTAAATGAAAATACATTTAGAGATGCTGCTTGCACAAAGACGTTGAAAATGAATAACTGACACATAAATCAGAACTTATATGGATAATTTTATAGGGAAGTTTTTTAGGCAAATCAATACATTAGCTTTCTTATGGATTAGTTTTTCAGTTGCATGCAGTGTAACAACAAATCGATTGTAAAGATTGAAATAGTCTGTCGCATGTGAACTTAACAACGTCAGCAGTGAATCTCCTTTATTTTTTCAATACAACATTAATTTTGTAACATCCAGTTTTATTATTCAATGATTCACAAGATGTCATTCAAAATCCAATCTCTAAATTTTCCCTTTTTAATAAGCCATTCTCTGTTTCTACGGACCAAAAATTCAAAAGCTAAGTCTTTTGTATGTTAAGTTTTGGCCTTTCTGTAATGTTTTGTTTCTCTGCTTTTCTGCTGTATATAACAAGAATAAGAGAGTGCACAGAGCAAGAAACTGCAAGAGGATGGGGAATGACTTTCAGCAAAGAGAAGCAGGTATGAACTAAAACCTGGACAAACAGCTTTAAAGGTTTAAGTTTTTGTCTCAGAGGAGAATAATTTTTTAGCTACAGACAAGTTGTGTGATCACCAATCCCATTTTGTCAGTTAGCACCACCATCAAGATAGACTGGGAGGTTGGATCCTTGGACGTCCCAATCTACATGTGTTTTCATGAGGGGTATACTGAATTCGCATTGATCTAATTTGTTATGTTGTGATAGTTTCTGAGCATGTGTGTGAGAAGGGTGTAGGCCAGAAGATCAAAAAGTCACTCTTTCGGGGCACCATGAGGTTTGCCCTCAAGCGGGTGGCCCGTGTTCCCCACTCTCTACCCCCTTTCCTGCTCTGTCCACTGTCCTCCTCCTCTATCCAATTAAAGGCAGAAAAGCCCAAAAAATATCTTAAAAAAAACAAAAAGCCACTCTTTCAATTAGGTTGACTCACCAGATGAGAAACAGCAAAGAGGAAAGTAAATAAAGCACCTACCTGAAACCCCCTTTCATACAGAGGACAAAAAAGGCTGCAGCGATGTCTGCCCCGTAAAGATTCTCGGTGTAGCTGTAATAACTGTGATAGAAGAGGCAAAAACAGTCACAGAAAGCATTGCTGTCAGGAATAAACCTTCAATTAACTCTCCTGTTATTTCAGGATGTGAACTAATACTTGCTGGTTACCTAATGCATGTGTCGAAGTACACTCAGATCTTAATATTAAAAGCAGAGCCCGACTGATTAATGGAGCCTATTATAGCGTGTCACGGATTAATCGACATCAGCCATTATGTAGCCGATGTATAAACTTTTTTTCCTGTGTGTCTGTGTCAGGCTGCATGCTGCTCTCTGTCAATGATAAATGCTGCTGTCCATACACACATCCACCCTTTTCTAAAAAATGACCATAATATACGGCGTTTCAATGTCCCTGTGTCATACCAAAAATCATATTTCAGGTATGATAACAATTTGTGTTCTGTACAGTATTTATCCTGTGTATATCAATGGTCTTATTTTAAGTAGCAGTAGATATGTGGGGTATCGGCTTTCTTTTGCCCCCAGTATTGGAATCAGCATCAGCCCCAAAAATCCCATCGGGCTCTAGTTATAAAATAATAAGAATTATTGTGGAGTTGCTTAAGAACAGCCATGGAAATTAAGCCTGATCATACCCAAAAACTAAAGCATCTCACATGATTCACTCTACATAAACCTGACTCTCTGACTGTCAGCCACAGGCACCAGCAGCAGCAGCAGCAGTACAGACTTCATGTGTCTTTGTGTTCAATGCAACCAAAATGTTTCTTACCAATTGTCCTTCTCCAGCTGCACACTCTTCCTGAAAGCCCTCCATTTTAGGAACTCTTCTACATCATAGAAACGCTGGGAGAGGTAGATGAGTGCTCTGCTGTACAGGGAAGGAGGAGACACTGAGCTGGAGGAGGAGGAGGAGAGCTGCCGGGCAGTGAAGAGGACAGCTGACCTCTGGTAACATCTGAGCAGAGACTAGACAGACAGAGAGATCAGGGAAACAAAGGGTTGTGATTTTGGCAGGAAAATTGTTTAGGTAACAAGGGTAGAAAGCAACAATAAATTCAACATTCAAACTATAGTGAAGAAGACGGGTAGTGGAATCTCAATGGTGAGGAAATGTCTTTCTTTTGTCACTGCAAACACTGCAGAACAGGTGACTAAATCTTTTATTTTATGTCACCTGTATTACTGTACACCTGTATGGTCCTCTGCATCTAAAGGTCAACTGAAGAAACTGTAAATTGTACAAAGGGCTGCCAGGTTGGTTTTACATTGTCCCTTAAGAACAAACATTGTCAGGATGCATTGTCAACTTTTATGGTTACCTGTAGAGAAAAGACTTGTTTTTAACACAGTAAAAATTTTCAGGCACACGTTTTTTTTTTCAACCCAACCTATTTATGTCTTCAACCAAATTGTCAGAAGCAGTCAGATTCATTCTCATTTTACCAGGTCAGCTGATGATGGCCAGTTTGTGTTGCCACATCCAAAATCAAATGCGTTAAATAAGACAGCTATTTATTGTGCCATCAATCACTAGAAATAATGCCCCCAAAACATACGTCAACTAAATGGCAGATCATCTTTTAAGTTCTACCTGAGAAGTCACTCCATGAACACTTTGAGATCTGAATAAGTACTGTATGTATGAATGTGGATTTTATTTTGTTGTGCTGTAGCCTAAAGTAGGGAGGCAAGGTTATTTCATCCAATGGGTGATTTTGTGAGTGAAATCAATCCAACAATTTTTCTAATGATGTTGATGTTTTAATGATGTTTCAAACATTTAGATCTGCATTGCCAATTATGTGAATTGTGATTCTCATGTGTATCATGTATTGTTATGCTCTGTGTTTTTAGTCTTCTGTGGACCCCAGGTAGATGAGCGAATCACTTTAGTGGCAGCTAATGGGGATCTTTATAAATAATAATAATAATAATAATAATAATAATAATAATAATAATAATAACAATAATAATTCTTTATTATTATTATTATTATTACTATTATTATTATTATTATTATTATTTTATTATTATTTTATTATTATTTTTTTTGTTGTTGTTGTTTACGGGCCTGGAAATTTCTATACTTGCCTATTTAACGGTGAATGATCAATCTTTCACAACATTTTGAGTCCTTTTTTTCCCCTCAAATCATGATATTTGTGTTTTCTCGTACACTGACGGCTGTTTTATTGTCTAATATCAAACTAAATCTGGTCAAACGATGGGAAATTACTTCATAACAATGCGCTACATTAGCAGATTCACTCCTTGTAACTGAATATTCGCAGTAGCGTATTAACATTAATATCATTATGAACGAAGTGTGGAAAACGATTAATTGAAAACTTCAAATAGATGAACGGCAAGCTATTTAATTCACCTGTAACAGTAGAAATAGATTTAATGTGAAGGACAACTTACCATTACGGGGGCCGACATGACAGCGCCGGTCAGCTACAGTATGTCGTGAGGGACAAACTCCGCAACTACGCATTCGCTACATTCCCTTGTTGTTCATCATAACAAACACAAGATGTCGCTCATGCTCCTCTCTGGAATAGAATAGAATAGCATAGAATAGAATACAATAGAATTTCATTGATCTTCCTCTGTGTTAAACTGTTTTGTATTTCCCCATTTGTCATAGATAGCTTTTCTAAATTCTGCATTGTTTTCAGTTTTTGACAGAAAGATATTTAGGAATCAGAAAATAATATTATGCAAAAAGGACGCATACTTAAGAGCATGGCATGTGTGTATTCTGCTCTCCTTAAAGTCATCCTGAATTCAAGTTTTATTGATGAGTTTGAGAAAAACCATTTCAGTGGAGTGTTTCAAGCGAAGGCTAGAATGAAAATGAAACCTTAATGAATTTTCTAACTCACCTAAAAGTTGCCTAGAGACGTTTTCAAGGACTGCAGAGAAGAAAACTGAGCTTGAAACAGACAAAGAGTTTACTGAAAGCATCAAATAAGAAAGAAGCTGCCTTTAATAAAAAAGGGTACAAAAGATCTCAATGAGATAAAGTTGTGATGCAGTGCATTACATTTTACATGGACTCTCACTTGAACAGACTTCAATGCTTTTTTTAATTTTTCTTGGTGAAGAACAATATTACTATGCTGAAATATCATAGAATATGCCTAACATTCCCATAGTGACAAATATTGAGAAACAAGCTGTGGTCATTTCTGAAAAACAGATTGTGTTTACTTTAGGAACTGGAATAAATCAGCTTGAGTCATCTGCTTTTGTTGCTCAAATATTGTAGGTGATAAAAACAGGCCACATATTACAACAATGTACTGTCAAATGAAGAAAATCAATGTGACCAAGTGTTTGGTGTGAAGGGATATTTGGAGTATACGAGTGAGACAAATTGGACAGGAGTCTTCGTTTTAATGTTTCTCTCAAAATCTACCGTCCCTCTGTTTCTTTCACACTGCCTCTGCAGACACTGCAGGGTGAGTCATCATCCCGTCAGGGGCACAGTTTTATACCCATGTTAGCTCTGTAACAATGCAACAGTGGGAATAAAGCAAGGAGCCCAGATAAACATTACTATGTAAAGACAGTCCATAAATCAAAGAATTCTTTCATGATGTGAACTGTGGTGCCTCTACTTCTGCATGGTATGCAATCAGAGGGGTTGCTGGTACAAATCCCCTCATATGGCCCAAGAAAATCTGGATCACATGTGCACTCTCTGCCCTCAACAAATCCCGTGTGTGTACAGAGGCAGGTACATATTGACATACATATGAAGGGTCGCATTTTTAAGGAAAGCTCTCAATGTTGTCTAAACAATGGATGTCTTGTGCCAGTTTTGTGGGAGATGTGCATGCGTGTAAAAGTTTATGAGTGTGGCTCAGACTTTGCATTGAGCAGTTTTGCATTGAGTCGTGTTCTTCATGATAAAGCTCTCGTCCACTCTCTTTATTGAGCAGATCCAAACTGTGACACAGCATTTTCACACTTATACCCTTCTTGAAATCAATACGCATAATTAGAGGCACAGAAATGAATAGATCACGTAACAAGAATGACTCATCTGCATCATCCTGCCTTGACCTACAAAATCAAAAGAACAAAGTTTGACAGTTTTATCCAGTGGAGGCATATAACTTAACATCAAGTAAAACCACTGTGAGAGGTGAGCGACTGATTTAAAAAGCCGAAGAAGCTTTATGTTTTCACCTTTTCACAAGTTGAGACATACATACAAGCAAGTAGGACATTTTACTGAAGAAAGATAGGAGAATGTTGTTTCTTAATGGAAAATGGGGAATTTTTAAAAGGGTTTAAACTTGCAAGTTTACATGTCCCCTTTGTCCCCACTAAAATTTAAGATAAAGAAATGAGCATTTGTAAAAAAAAAAAAAAAAAAAATATTAGGGGATTTCTTATAGATCTTTACTTATTTTGGCTTTATAACAATTGTTTTTTCTGTAATCACTGGGACATTTGTTGTAAATTTTGTACCCATAGTACAAGCTTAATCCTCTTAAAGTTGGCATGCTGTGTGAAATGCTGATGGAAACATAATCTGATAGTTTTGCAGATCAGTTAATCCTGTCAACACATTAGACAATACAAAGGCAGAACATTGCAGTCCATTTATAAGATTCTTATTTTCATTCCTCAATAATTCTCTGAAGTCTCCCATTTTTTCAGACAATGATAAATCCCATATGGCGACTTGTTTGTTTTATTTACCTCTGGAACAGAAAGGAGCTTAGTTAAGCCTATGTCTACAGGTGCTATGAGCATTTGCAGACTATATGAGTTGTTATCTGGGCTGCACGGTGGCGCAGGGGGTAGTGCTTCAGCCTCACAGCAAGGAGGGCACCTGTTTGATTCCCCATTTTGGGCATGGTGCACCTTTCTTTGTGGAGTTTGCATGTTCTCCCCGTGCATGCGTGGGTTCTCCCAGGGTACTCCGGCTTCCTCCCACAGACCAAAAACATGCCCAGGTGAACTGGTTATTCTAAATTACCCGTAGGTGTGAGTGTGTGTGTGAATGGTTGTTTGTCTCTATGTCAGCCCTGTGATTGACTGGCGACCAGACCAGGGTGTACCCTGCCTCTCGCCCAATGACAGCTGGGATAGGCTCCAGCCACCCACAACCCTGAATAGCAGGATAGACGGTTAAGAAAATGGATGGATGGACGAGATGTTATCTGCAGTAGTAACTGCTGAATGTGCGTTGGAATGAACATGATCACAAACAACTTAGCCCATGTTTTAGTTCTCTCACTCTCCTGTTTAGCTTTTAGCCTTTAGCCCATTTTTTTGGCTGTCTGTGTTTTATTCTTTACTCTGTGTTTTAGGCTTTAGTCTGTGATTTAGCTTTTAGTCCCTGTTTTAGCTTCTAGCTCATGTTTCAGCCTTTAGCCTGTGCTCTACCACTCTCCTGTTTAGCTTCCTTCTGGTCTTCTATCCCTTTTCTGTCAGACAGTCCAGCTCCTGTTTCCACTATTACTACAAAATATATATACAATAATATATATATGCATATATACCCCCCCCCCCCCCCAAAAAAAAAAAAAAAAAAAAAAACCAACATATTCAGTAGAGTAAAACATAGCTCTCTCTTCTTGCTGCTAAACTTTATTACCTGGCATGATGTTGTCATAGAGACTAACTCAATCCAGTCCAATCTTATCCATCCAATCCCTTTTAGGAGGCTAGGAATTAGCTTTTAAACAACCTATTTTAGTGATCATCATCTCATTTTAAATAGAGGATTATGATTAGGCATCTATCTAGAGGGCAGAGCTTTTCAAGTTCTCTCAGAAAGTCCTCTCAGCCCCTTTAAAATATAATATATTTAGCATTATTGACTTCCCCCTTGTCCCCAGCTGTATTATCTCTAACTGGTTGCACATATTCCCCTCTGCAGAAATAATTGATCTATTTCATAGCTTGCATTATGGTTGTGTAGTTGTGCGTGTCTGTAAAGTGAGAGATGTTGGCCTCTGGCTCCTTGTGACACAGAGTAACCCATGCAGCCACCTCCAGCCCTCCTTTCGTCAGGCCCGGCCCATAGCACGCGCCACCTCCACGAGTCCAATCATAAAGCAGTTCATGCCTTCCCCCCTCCTCTTCCTCCCCCCTCCTCCCAGCCATCCATCCATCCATCCATCCATCCTCACACAGCGACGCACGGAGCAGCATCTACGTCTCCATCTGAGCCGGTACATGGATCCAGCTGCACAGCGGGGTTGAGAGTCTGCTGTCCGCCTCTGGACACGTTCACCGGTGAGTTTTCTTGTTGCTGAGGAAGAGTTTTGTGGTGCTCGGTGACAGTCTGCACAGATGTGTGGGATGCTGCGAGAAAACTCCCATTAACGCGACAGTTTAGCGGCTTCATTATCCTAAACACGCCCATATTCACTTTATTACATTTACAGAAACAAGCATAGTCTTTAAAACATTTCAAAGGCACCAGATTTTCTTAATGACATCAGTGAGGATTAAAAGAAATGTGCAGGTGGAGCACGAGTTGTCTTATTTTGAAAATCTTAACCGGAAGTCGAAGTGTTATTATTAGTGTATTTATCTTTTGGGCCATGCAGCTTGAACACCTGTGACTGTACTAGGTCGTATCAGAAATTAACTGTTGGTTTTATATCTACGGTTTAATTGGAGTTATATTTTACAAAAGAAAAATGTTTATGATTATACTTTTTGTGATGAGCACAGCTGTACTATGAATTGAAAAGTTCATCAAAAAGCATACTTTTTAAAAGTTTCACATGTGTCAGTGATAATTTGAAAAGAGCACTGTTTCAGTTTCAGCTCCTGTGTACATCAAAGCCTGGATCTGAAAATGTTGCTATCTCCCACCAGACTCCAATTTTTACAACCCCAGGCCGGCTGCTTTTTTAAAAGTCTATATTCACACTGCTGGAGTGGATCAGCCTGTGGCAGTGGTTATCAAATGATGCAGGTCCATTAGAGTATACTGCTGTGCCTGCTGACAGAGATGTGTTTGTCTCGCAGGAACAGTCTGACATGAACACAACAGACAGACACAACCTTTTCCCCCTAAGCTGGTAACAGCTGCTTAGAAAGTGCAGCATCAGTGCGTTTAATCACTTTTTTACACTCCTGTATTCATATGTGCTTCTTATTGGTGAATATCTCAAAGCAGCAGTCTGTTACTTCTGGACGGTATACTGTTGCCATGACATACACCACAACATCTGAAGAAAGACAGAAATGAAGGACAAACAAGTGTGATTCATAGATAAATTCCACAGAAAATTCTTGTAGAGGAGTCTTTAAAATGAAGATGATGGATGAAATAAACATTTTATCACTGTATTCCATCATTAGTGGGTATGTTTGGTATAACGTGAGTTAAAACCACTGGCTTTCACAGTCCTTCTTTTCTCGCCATGCTTTTAATCCACATAGACTAATCCAAGTAATCATAGATATATTACTTTACTACTTATTAACAGTCTCAGTTTAATAATGATGATTCTATATGACCTCCAAGAGAGCCAAACAACCCCAAATCCAGTGAAGATGGAACGCTGTACAAAACAAAACAGTTTGAAATGTGGACTCACCAGACTTTTCTACTTTACATTAGTCCATCTCTGATGAGGTCCGGCCCAGAGAAAGCAGCGGCGTTTCTGGATGTTGTTGATATATGGCTTTGTCTTTGCATGGTTGAGTTTGAACTTGCACTTGTAGGTGTAGTGATGAACTGTGTTAACTGACAATGATTTTCTGAAATGTTCCTGAGGGGTCGAAGGTCATGGGCATTCATTGTTGGTTTGTTGGCCTTACAGTCTATGTACTGAGATTTCGCCAGGTCCTCTGAATCTTTTAATGATATTATGGACTGTAGATGATGACTCCATAAATTCCTTGCAGTTGTACGTTGAGAAACATCATTCTTGAACTGTTGGACTCTTTGCTCATGCAATCACTCACAAAATGGTGAACGTCATCACATCTTTGCTTGTGAAGAACTGAGTCTTTTGGGGATGCTCCTTTTATACCTAGTTATCACACTCACCTGTTTCCAATGATCCTGTTCACCTTTGGTATGATCCAAACAGGTGTTTTTTCAGTGTTCCTCAACTTTCCCAGTCTTTTGTTGCCCCTGTACCAGCTTTTAGGGAACATGTTGCAGGCATCAGATTCAAAATGAGTTAATATTTGCAAAAATCAGTTAAGTGTATTAGTTTGAGCAACAAATATCTCGTCTTTATAGTGTATTTAATCAAACACAGTGTTAGACAGGATTCCGTTTGTTACACACATGACCCAACTTCTTTGGAATTGAGGTTGTAGACTATCAGCAAGTCATCTGCTATTTCTGTATCAGTCCTCTTGATGCCTGTCAAGGCTGTCAGGGGTTATATTCAGAGAAAGTGATGGACAGAACTAAGATGAGGGAAGCATTTGTTTAAATCAAGCCAGTAAAAGATAAAAAGATAAAAGTGATGCAAAGTGTATCTTAAGAAGACCTTCTCTAAATGTATACCCAGAATAAACAGGATTTTACATCTCCCACATCTATTCAGCTTCTGATACAAAAAACAATGAAGTCAAAGACGCAGACATTACTATTCAAAAAGATTGGGATACCCTGTGTTTTCAATTGGAGTTTTCCCAAGCCTGTGAAGTCCTATAAATGTGACAGTTTTTATCTTGTGTGCAAAAAATAAATTGTATGAGATGCTGTTTATTTTGATGACGGCAGGTGCACATTCGGTCTCTTGCAACCATCTTTGCATTGTAGTAAATTGGAGAAAATACTTAACTGGGACAACTATGGGATAGTGTTGCTAAGGCACAGAAGCAACATTTTGTGGCCAAGATCTTGCTACCAAAGGACAATAAGAGAGCCTCAAGTACTTTTTAGGAAATCCATATAAAAAAGTGTTTGACTTCAAAATGTTGGGCTCTCTCAGATATTTGATATGGATTAAAAGCTCTTTAGCCAGAAAAAAATGATTTAATTTATATATTTGAGTTGAGCTTATGGCATATCAACACAACAAGGGTTGCACCCTCAACTCAGCCCAGCTGAGGACATGTATGTAAAACAAAAACACCAGTTCCAGTGAAGCACCAGTGGAATGGTCTCTATTAGTGTTGATTTTACAGTGCAAGATTATGATACACCCCTACTTAACAACAAAAACCCCTTATTTGAAATCAGAGCCTGTACATTCATTAAGCTGCTATATAAATAAACATATAGCTAAACCAAACACATTTAGAGGGCTTACAGTTGAGAAGCAGGGTGACTGGCATGTGTGCCAGTACTTTATGTCACCATGCTCACAAAAAGCTGTGGTCTGATCCACATAATCAACACAATTGTGTTTTGTACTTTCACTTAGTTGTTCTGAAAACTCTTTGCTAGCTTTCTATTACATCACTAATCAAAACCAGCAAATTCAACTCATGTGTTGCAAATCACCCACATGCATGCCCATTTTTCTATGTCACACACACATACACACACCCACTGGGCAATGTGACCCTTGGGACTGAGTCGTGTGTTGGTACATCGTTTCATCACAATGGCCATGTTGAGTTTTCTGCAAGACTTCAGCCTGCCTGCTTAACTGAGTGGGTGAAAGCGCCATGACGTCTGACACACAAAAGACCCATTCACACAATCTCTTGAGGAAGCTATGATTCCCACACTGAGAAACAGACACACACCCACACACATGCCTGGTCACCCCACTGCTACGCAGACCATGTCACAATATTACTCAATTAATCCAGAGAGTGGAGGCTGCAGGCTGCAAAGCCCCTACTCTTTTTTACAAAGCTGCACTTTGAGCAACTGCCACAACTACCTGTTTGTGGCTATTAAAGATAGGAGATTACAGTAAAGCCTGCCAAGATACAAATAGATTATTACAAGACAATAGCAGTTGCAGTTTGTTATCTTTTAGAAAATCTCAAACCAAGCCTTCTTTGCAAATATGAGTATTTCCCTGAGGGGACAGTTAAAGATTGATTTGACTACTTCTGTTTCACACATGTGCATGTGTTTGTCAAAGGAGTGTCTGAGCCGCAGGAAACCATAGACTCAACAATAAAATAATCACAATTTTCAGTTAAAATTGAATGTTATTGTGATATGATTTTGCAATATACTCCAAATGTATGCAACAGGTTCAAGTGTGTAATTTTATCAGGCATCTTTTTGGAAAAGTGGTCTCCAAAACGAAGTCTTTATAAGCACTTATATAAAGTTATATATGTATATATGTATGTATGTAGATAGAAGGATAGAAGGATAGATAGATAGATAGATAGATAGATAGATAGATAGATAGATAGATAGATAGATAGATAGATAGATAGATAGATAGATAGATAGTTCGCATTGAATTTAAAATAAAGATTCCTCTCACTTTTTTATTTTGTAAAATGAAAGATAGAGACACCAAAAAACATTGGAATCATAAATACATCGTCAGAAGTTTTATTATGAGGTTTTGTTGTTGTGTTTCAACTCAAAATGATCATCTCATGTTGAATAACTTCAATTCTGACCAACCAGTAGATCTAACCACAGTCAAGTCTAAGCTCAACTTATGTATAATTATTAAATCAGCTAAACATGTGTCCCTTAATATGACGATTCAAATATTGCAATGCTGTGCTGTAATCCCTGATAACCCAAGCATAGCTAAACAGTGGCTCAAAAAAGTGGCCTGAAAAACAGCATTTTCATGTCATATACTTGCAAGGGTACATTAATACTATAATAATACTTCTATCAATTGTAAAAGATTTTTTTTTCGCAGGCATTGTTAAGTCTTTGACAGTATGTGCAGAAACAAGTAAGTCCAGTTATGTCACACAGAGTTGCTTTACTTGAACACACTTCTAGGTTTATATATGAACTGATGAGAGAAGGAGCCAAAAGCACACTTTGATAATTAAAGAAAACATTATTTCACAGGACCTTGATTTAAAAGTAAAATATCACCGATATATATGCCTTTTTTAATGAGAGTGTTGACGCTTTTGCTTGGTTGTCGGTCTCTCGCCTGATTTCTAAAGAGTCAAGAAACAGTCCCTCACAGTTCAAGACAGTTTCAGCCTCCTCCCCTCTATGACAGCATCATGGTTTCTGTCTGCCCACGTCGTCTGACCAGTGGAACCACTCACTGCACGCTAAAGCAACTCCCACTTCTTTTTGTCACAATGGCATAAAATCACAAGGTATTAGTTTAACAAAGGGGTAGTTTTTGGTAAATAGTGGGTTATATGAATTTGACACACCGACCTGCTTGAGTAAACTAACCCTTTTTTGTAGATGTAATGTGTTGACAAAAAGTTAAAAGAGAGAAATTCTCTTTGGCAAGATTTTCCAACTTTGCACATCATGATAAAATCTAAACTGGGTGGTGTGCAGTTGTAGTCCCAGAGGCTTGGAGACAACTGAGATAGCTCAGAGACAAAATGAGCTCCCCTGAGATTAGGCCTGGAGGTCTGAAATGTTCACAGGTGTGGCTGAACTGATGTGTGTAATGTGTTACTCTGCTTTAGCCTGGCACAAAGCACCTCATTGTAATCGTACTCCAACATTATTTGTGATTGGCAAAAATCAAACACAACATTTTTGTTGGAAAGCACCATTCTTCCACATAGATACTGAATGTTTGTCATTTTTGGAATGCCTAATGAATTGAAAAGTGGGTTAAGACCATAGACTGTATAATGAAACATAAACTGTATAATAACTATATACAGTCAATGGTTAAGACATTGTCTGTTTGCTTGAACTATGATTTCTTCTCTTGTTGCAGCTTTCTGTACAGTTTCTTTATTCCTGAAAGGTTTCTGCTCACAGAATAAAGGTCCTCACTGTCTAATGCTCAGTCTTTACCCAAGGGCAGTCACTGTTTTAAGCCCCTATTATTTTCACAGTTGAGTCTGACGGTTTGGTGTCTCCAGTTGACCACACTACCCCTCTGTGGCCTCAGTTTCATAGTCTATCTCTTAATAAGATCTCAGTTTGCATGAGTTAGAGAAACCCACGAGCATACAGTTGGAGGAAGGGGTGAAGCATGTGCTCCAGCAGGGTGCAGCTTTGTTAAGCACCAGTGTCCTGTGATGAGAAAAAAATGTCCACAGGCTGCGTAACAAGACACCGAACAGACCAACAGGGCTGTAGAGGATCCCACAGGGAACAGATGGTAGACCAAGAGAGCACGGCTGGTAAAATCTTTAATTTATTTATGAGTCTCAAAGGGACACTTGAACGATGAGTGTGTTTAGGAGACAAGCGCGGTCTTGCTTTGTGTCGGTTTTGGGACAGGAAGGATGTGACGCTTCATATGAATAATGAATTATTGCTGCTAGAATAGACTGTTTGAGGCCATCAGTGTGTGTGCCTGTTTGCACTCACATTATGAAACAGGACATGATTTTTTAAGCACTCAGAAGAAAGTTGCCAGGCTAAAAAATAAAAGTCATTGTGGATAGAAGACTCTTACAGTTTTTCTCCATCTTAAGGCTTTATCCATTCACTAAGAAAATGTAGTTCTACTGAGTAAATGTTTCTTGTGAAGTGCCTAGAAAGTTTTCTTAACTTTCGACAAGTGACCAGAGTACATCACTGTCAACTGAGCTCGACAACTTCAGTAGCTGCTGGCAGGATGGAAAGAGCTGACGATATTAGACAGAGCTACCTACACAGTTAACTAACAGAAACCGCACTCTGCTAAAACACAATGAGAATATTATGTTCCCTCTTATACCTTTTTCCATTTTGGAGGCTATTCTGACATGAGGGGCCCTGCCTACCGATCTGTTTGTGCTTCACTTTTATGGAAGGGTCATGTCATCCATCATTTCCCAGTTTCCAGATGAGTCACACATCTAAAGCTCCAAGTGAATTTCTCATTGTTGCAACTTGTTTTAAAAGATCTTTGGATCTTATTTTTCAAAACTTTGTGACCTGCATAGTGAACATGAAGTACAGCTCAGTTTCTACAACTTGTGTTTAGAAAATTGTGTCGTTCACACTAATTTAAGTTTAGAACCATGGACAGCTCCCAGACACTGCAAATAGCCTCCATGCCTAAACCCCCTCCCCCCAACCTTCTCATGGTGTGTGTGTGAGTGTGTGTCTAAAGATGAGAACAGTACAAACACCTTCAATCTGATTAAATGAGGTGTGTTTTTCAGTCCAGCTGAGCACAGCTTCTAACACACTTTTAGATGTTACATCACAGAGTTTAAAGGGTACACTGTAACTGCTTGAGCTGAGACACATTTGAGCTTCACCTTGTTTTGTTGGTGTGGTGTTACTCCTCTCTTGTGGCTTGTAACTTGTCACACACACTTGTAGGCCTGTTGGGAATCTCTGTGCAAGCTTTTTTTTACACTTGTTTTGGCTGTTTTTAGCATCCCCTTTCTTTTTATCCATTCTCTTTCACCTATTATATAACCTTGCTTAAAACATTTTCCTCATTTCATCCTTGTTTCCCTTTTGTTTTGTTGCTGTCACTCATTATTATCATTGATGCTCACTGTGTATGACGCTGACAGTCTCTTGAGCTGTATCCTTACTGTGGAAATAACATCTGAACCACAAAGACAGCCTGTTTGCCACACCCTGAAATTTTTCCTCCGTTTTAGCAAAGTGCACGTGACTCACTTTTTGCTTTCACTTTCTGAATGAGCTGGAATTTAGAGTTCCCAAGACTCAAAGTCATGATCACATCGGAAACTGAGAAACTGTTTATTGGTGTTGTTCTGATGCCCGGTCTATGTCACTTTTTTTCCAGACATATCGTGAAACTGAAGGCTTCTTTCGCTGGGTATTAAAGCGAAGTGCACTGAAAGAAGAAGAAAACAGCACCAGAAGGAGAATTTTTTTTTTACGTCACATAATCCTCCAAACTCCTCTCGCTGCTCTCCAACATCTCCACAGCTTCACCACGATGAAGCTGAAGGAAGACCTGAACCCCATGCTGCTGCTCCTGTTCCACCTCATGGTCTGGATCTACACCTTCATCACCTTCCTGCCATCCTACCTCCTCAGCTGGTTCTCACCTGATGGAGACCTCTATGGCTCAGAGGCTGAGCGAGCCAAGAGAGCGAAGGCTCGGTCTGTGCTGGGGCGTCCAGAGGGGCCCTACAGAGCAGTCAGTGCCATGAAGAGGTTGGCAACGTCTCTGCACCCGGGGATGGACACCCTGGATAAGATGTTTGAGTACGCAGCTACAAGGTTCCCACGCAGGGACTGTCTGGGGACGAGGGAGGTGATCAGTGAGGAGGACGAGCGACAGAGCAATGGGAAGGTTTTCAAGAAGGTAAAGAGTGACACAAGGAGGTGTTATCCACTGTTACAGTCACATTATCTTACATTAGGGAAGTTAAAGTTACAACTGGAAGCGAGTCAGTGTAGTTCAGCATATTGTCCTCAATCAGAAAAGTGATTTTGCATCATCAGAATTACTGCTGCATGATGTGAGGAGAAATGTAGTTGTAGTATTCCATCTTATCTTAACGAGGGCTGGGCAATTAATTGAAAATCAGATCAATTCACAATATAGTGCAATATTCTAATCACAGATGGTGCAGAATATCAGAAACAATTTTTGCAGTAGTGTTTTCTGCTCTACACCAGTGTTACTTAGCCCTGCTCGACCAAAGAGCCAATTTGTAGAAAACTACCTATGTGAGAGAAAAATAATTAAGTGTATAAGTTCTATATGAAATAAGTCTATTAAACCCTCTGATGCATGAATTATGAAAGTCAGTGTCAGGATTTTTCCCTGGAGTGTTTTTTTTTGTCTAAAGGCATGACAAAAAGTTTTTTTTTTTTTCAAATATTTGTAATTGAGCATTCAACTTAAAACAGTGTGAACTTAATGTAATTCTGATTTACTTTTTTGTTTGACTTCCTTTCTTTTTTTTGGTAATTTCATGAATAATCTTTTTTTTAATGCTTTGCGAAACAATTTAACTCTCTTTCATCCATTTTAACACTGAATAATTTATAGTTACTATGCTGTTTTACCCTTAAATGTTTGTGTATTCAAGGATTCAAGGCGTTTTATTTGTCATTCAACCCATATAACTTAAAAAAAATATATATATATATTTGGAGAAAGAATTGAAAGCATTTTTTTCAGGCCCTAAGAAGAATAAAAATATCCTGACACAGGCTAATATGAATTCCCACCACATGAACCACTGAATGTAGGAGTAAATAAGTTTCAAAGGGCAATAATCAATGAAAAAAGTTAAATTGATCTGCAAAAAAAGCACCCAGGTATTGTGGTAAACAATGGTGTAGCTTTCAATTCAAAATTTTAGTAACATTCTTTCTGTAACTCCTCCTCTTTTCAGCTGACGGCTTGTAATTCTCATGATGGGCCTGAGTCTTTAGTGCTTACTCATGGAAAGAGAGAGAACTATGAAAAAGGAAATACTTAACAGAATTGAGCAATTGGCATTCGACAAAGAGTGTATCCAGCAATAAGGATCAGAAGTATGACGAGAAAGTAAAGCCCTGGCATAAGTCTCCTGCTTTATTGTTACGTCATTTGTCTTTTTTTGGAAAATGGTTTAATGGAAGAAAAAAAATCTTGGATTACTCAAAAAAGTTACATCATCATTTAGAACAAATGATCAACAAACACTCTGTTAATACTTTTGGAGCTTGCACTGTGCTTGTACAGTCAGAAGGTCCTCCAAATTTGAAGTGCCACAACATTAACTCGTAATCCCAACAGCCTGATCCTCCTAATCCAATAAATACCCACTGTGGAAATATTTATTGCTGCAAGAGACCGTGAATTAGCGTTTTTTACCTCCTGGCTTTTATCCAAAGGTGGACACAGCGCTCAATGTATTCATGTGTAATGCTGTTCTGTAACCACTAGGAGCCAGCGTAGCCCCACTGATGCATGCAGGAAGCTCCTCACTGTGTTTGTGTCCTCAATACTTAGTGTCATCAGGGTTTGAGTGTTGCAGAGTGGATCCAGAGGTCTGTGTTTATTCTCTGACTCTCAAGCTGATGATGACCAGAAGGTGCTGCAGCCTGAGAATGACAGAAGGAGAGGAAGTTGTTCTATTTGGCCACCTTTGGCCCCTTTCCTGTGGCTTTAATATGAAACAGGCCAAACATGGGGCTGTGGGATTTGACTTGCTGTACTGTAGTCTTCTTGTGAAATTTAACCACTAGTAAACTGTAAAAGCAGGAATGTTCAAATGTCTCGGTGAAGCTGCTCATTTTTTTTTCAATGTGTTGGGACTTTGCGAGCTCTGATATTTAAGGCTGAGAAAAGAAGCTAGGTATCCAACAAAGGCTGCTGCAGTTCCTTAAGTGGCCACTAGTGATGTATCATGTTAAGAAGATGAACTTTGTTTTGATTGACAGCATGGCAGCAGGTAGCCAATCACATGTGAGGAAGTGTGCCCCATGTCATGAAAACATGCAAATATAGGTGACACCTGTGAACAAAAGAAGTTTGACTAAAATATTTTTAAAAATTAAGAATTCCTGCTGTCAGAATAGAAAAAAAGCATAAAATGGTGCAACTATGATGTATCTCATAGAAATACTGAATGCAAAAGGTTATCAATACACAGATTCATATTTTCCAGGTTAGGCTAAAATAAGGGGCTACAAATAATGCCATTTGGGAGCCAAAAGAGCCATCTCTCTGAAAAGAATCAAACTTCCTATTGCTAGTGGCCACATGAGGCCGCCCCCAAAGGCCAATCAAGGCCCCATAATGAAATGAATAACTCTCCAGCAGACTCCAACATGTTTACAGCCTGCTGCAAACAAACTCAGTGAACGCTGTTTATGCTCTTGGTGCTTTTGTAGGATTCATAAAAATTCCTGTTCCAAGTGGAGGGCCATTCCAGTTCAGGGAAATAGAGTTTATACATGAGTGGGAAAAAAACCTACAGTTCACTTTAGGCTGCCTCCAGAAGCTGAGGGGACCACAGTCGGATCAATGCCCACCACCAACATGTGAAGCTGGAGGTTGTTGTAGACATTGTATGATGATTGTAGTTTCATCCATGACCCCTGTCTCTCTGTTACCACCATCCTTGTCTATCATATACTTTCTCCTTTTCTTCGATTAATAAATCATCACTGCTTTTCTCTCTCCTGCTCCCTCCCTCTACCCCTGCAGGTGGTTCTGGGTGAGTACCGCTGGATATCCTATGAAGAAGTCCTCACAGCAGCGTCACAGCTGGGCAGCGGTTTGGCGTCACTGGGTCAGCGGCCGAAAAACAACATCGCCATCTTCTGTGAGACACGAGCCGAGTGGATCATCGCTGCCCAGGCCTGCTTCATGTATAACTTCCCATGTGAGTGTGTGACACCCACTTTCGTCCCACTTTTCTCAGTCTATCAGATCACTCTTATGGAGCATAAAATGAAACTTGATTACAACTTTATTTTCACGCCTTTTGGCTGAAAAGTTCATTCACTGATCTGTCATGATTTCATGGATATACCTAAGTGATGTGAGCAATGACATTTTTTGGAAGGGCAAAGGTCAAATCTACTGTGACGTAATCATTTCCTGGAAAAACATTTCTTTGGATGGTTTTCAAATGGCGTTGTTATGAAACATATCTCTGTTTACAGACTAAATAATGTTTCTGACTTGTTCTCAGCATCAGGGTTATTGAGGTTTCCATTTATTAGTATGCCTATAACTCAGATCAACCGTCATGGAGCAGCAGGTTTTAGAGTAAGAGAGGAAACAAAAAGCAGGTTGTACACTGCATTGTCAGGTGAGTTTGAGCAAAGTATGACAAAAGTGTAATTGTTTCTTTAGACAAACATCTGCATGCAAGAGCAGCCGCTGATTGATTTTGCATCAAAGTTTTCAACTTCATCATCAACTGAAGCTCTGTCAGAGAAGTAAAGATTATGACTTTTTGACTTTCTTAAATGCATCAGAAAAGATGATCCAACAAAAAGTTGTGCATTTCCTCAAGACCTGACAAAGTCTGCACATTCACATTTTACAAGTAAGCAGATCACAAGCAGGTCAGTTTAGAGGTAAATCTGTCAAGATATAAGATGTGATGAAAGCTGTAGTGTAATATTTACAGCATCATGTAGGATGACACAACAGATAAACAGACAGTGATGCTATGATTTTGAAATATCCAAAGACAGACGTCTCTTTGCTGTTCTTGCTTTGAAAATGGTTCTGCTTCTATGCTCAATGCATTTCACGTCACTTCTCTGGGTTTTGCATCGGCAGCACAATATAAACATGAGCCCTGCCTGCTCACTTGCTGTGAATTTTTCAGATTATTTCCTGCTGCATCTCACATCAGCTTAACCCAAGTTTACATGAACATTTATTGAAAGACTGGCCAGAAAACTTTGTGACATTTTGAACTATTGAGTTTATGATTGCAGCTCAATCAAGAAGGTTTTGGAGTGCTGTGTCAGTCTGAAAACAGCTCAGAATGGATGAGAGCTGCATCTTCTCTGGTTGGTGTGGACTTATTTTACTGAGGCAGAATTTATAGGGTTTTTTAGATATAACATCCTTGACATTCTTACAGTTTAAAAGACTTTTTGGAATTACTCTGGAAGGCAAAGAGAAATCATATTTATGGGCATAAATGTCAGCAGTAGTAGAAATCTACCTGTACTTTACTCGGATTGTGTCGTACTGTTCTGCTGCTCCGTACTCACTGTCTCCTCCAGCATGATCTTTCCCACTGAGCTCCTCTGAAGCAATTTTTGTTTATATGTGCATGGAAAAGTTGGTGGTTGCAGTGGACAACTTGTAACTTGTAACCAGCTGAGACAGAGAAAGGTCAACTTGTCCCTTCTGCCTCACTGTTATATAAGTGTCCCATTACTCCTCTTTCTCTCTTTTCTTTCCCTCCTTCTGTTTCAGTTTGTTGTGATGGGAAAACTTAGATTCTGACAGAGCATTTTTTAATTTGGACAGCTTATCTACTCTAATGTTGTTTTCTAAGGAAAAAAAGCTTTCCTGTGATCAGAAATTTGTCTTACAGATCATAGAAATAGTTTTGTTTCAGAATCATTGTTGTCAGTAAATGATTATTGTTCTTTGGAACATTATATAAAGTCAGAAACAATAACAAAACAGCAGACTCTTTTAAAAAGGACCCATTAGTCCCAGGCACACAACTTTGTACTGTGGTTTGAATCGAACAGTTTTCACTCAATTTATTTTCAGTTTAAAAAATGAAACCATATCTACAACTTGTACTTTATGCAGTGCTTCAGTTCAGTTTCCATCTGAAAACTCTGTTTTTGACCACGCCTGGTAACATATAAGCATCCAGCAATAAAGAAACACCCAAGGAGCAACATCACCAGCCACATTATGTTACTAAAGCCTAGATACCAGACATAATTTGAAACTTTTTGAGTCTGAAAAGCTGTGCAAGAAGTTTTGGCTGCCCCTTTAATTATGCTCTGCACACATGAAAATTGCAGACATTATCTAGGTGGACTTTAACCATGTGAAGGTAGCTAAATCTGCAGAGCCAAGCTCCAAACAGACATTTTTCCATCAATCCTGTAAAATTTGAATAAGCATAACAGATGATGTTCAGAGGGCTATCATTTCAGCTGATCAGCATTTTGTTGTCTTGTTGTTAACTATAAAGCAGACACGATACGAGTTGTCTACTTCTTTTTGTTTGTCCTTCACAGTTCCCCAAACCAAAATGAGTATGTCAGGTCGTGAGATGTAAACATTTCTCCTCCTACCGCAACCTGGATTCCAATGTAGTTGTAACACTGTAGAACACAAATGAAAGCAGAGAACAAAATGATTTTCAAATACTGTTGTTATCCTATATTCAATTGAGTACACTACAACGACAAGATGTTTATTGTTCATACTGATAAACTTTATTTTTTTATGCAAATATTTTATAATTTTTCATTTGATGCCTGCAACATGTTCCTAAAAAGCTGGGACAGGGGCAACAAAAGATGAGGGCAGTTGAGCAATGATTAAAAAAAATCCTGTTTGGATCATTCCACAGGTGAACAGGTTCATTAGAAATAAGTGAGTGTCCTGATTAGGTATTAGCGGAGCATCACCAAAAGGCTCAGCCATTCACAAGTATGATTCACCACTTTGTATACAACTGTGTGAGCAATAAGTCCAACAGTTCAAGAATAATGTTTCTCATTGTAAAACTGCAAAGAATTTAGAGTTTCCATTATCTAGATAAAGACAGGTACTATGTGTCCCCTTTAAATTCGTAAACAAAAGAAAAGCTGAAATATATTACTTTGTGTCTGGATTGCGGGACAGGATGTTGTTCCACCATCTGAGATCTTTAGGGTCTAGTTTCTCTTCAGGCTGTTCTCACATCTGGACCTGCCTACTGTCAATATTTCCCTCCTCCAAAGACCAGCCTGAGGCAGACTGACTTTTACCACAGTGTCAGTGGTTGAGAAGGAATGAGCTGAATTCCCTATGTTTGTTGATTTGATTTGAGAAGTGATCCCTTTTACTTTAGTGTGTCTATAATCATTGTTATGAGATTAGAGTCAGATATTTGACACAGTCAGGTGATGATGTAAGACAAGTAAACTCTATGCATGGATGGAATGTCCTTTCGATTTAATCCTAAAAGTTAACTTCCAAAGAAATCCTATCTTGCTTACTCTGAGCAGTTAATGAACTCCGGAGGTCATTACATGCGTGTTTTTGTCCTTGAAAGACCCTTCAATTTCTCTTCAAACTTTACTTTATGCTCCATTAATGTGTCATGTCTTAAAAGCACCCTGAATGTATGAGCTGATAAAACCCTTCATAAAGTATGTTTCAGGCTTGAAAACACAAACACTGAGACAGCGAAGACCCAGAGGCACAGGGTAACACATGGAGGAGGGGATAAAGGGGAGTTAAAGGTTGGAGGGGAGGAAAGAGAGGGAGTGAAGTGAGGGGCGATGGCGTCAGAAGAGGCGGGAGAGGGTCTACGTGAGCATCTGATGTTGACAGAGGCATCAAGGAGTCAGCCAAAGGCCCCCAATGAACTCAAACACTGGGTGAGCGTGCATGTGTGTGAGTTTGTGTGTCGATTATATATCAGCGGATTATTGCCATTTTACTGAAGCGTGAATGTGGTCATGATTGGAGATTTGCATTTATAACATTGTGTGAGAGAAATAATGAGACCTGACACACTCACCGAGCGTCACCCTCTCCATTAAGACTTGTTTTAAAGTTCTATTGAGTTTTTTGGTGACGGACAAGGGATTATATGTTTTTTCTTAGGAGTTGTTGATATTTCACTCTTGAGACCCCTAAAAGAATAAAACTTTTTCAAAATAAGGACTCAGAGGGACCATGACTGACATGTATCTGTTTTTGCGTGTGTGTGCATGTGTGTTCCAGTGAAGCTGGGATCCAACAAGTGTTTAGATCTCACGGCTGGAGGTGTCATGGCCCTCATCCACACACACTCACACTCACACTGAAAAACACACTCATACTAACAGAGCAGGAAGCTAAGGCGCTCCATGACGCAAGACTGTGATGTCACTAAGCCCTGTCCCATAAACCCATGTATCTGTAGTAGTATATACTGTCGCTGTATGTTTTTCTGTATCCCTCTATCTTGATTTCTCTCTTTGCATACTGCTGTTTCCCAGGGTGATTTTTAATACTCCTCTTTTCTTTTTCCTCTGTACACAGTCCAAATTGATCACAACTTAATGTGAAAGAAAACAGCGTAGTAAACAAGGGGCTGATTTCAATAAAAATTGGATTGCAGCCACTGATAGCACCAGGAATTTTGCTTTTTTTTCTCAGTCTGCTCACCAAAGTCACGGAGCCATTAAAGCCCCAAAAAATGCACACTAGCCCTGCTGCTCTATCCATTTGCTGAAGATTTTTTTTTTTTTGTGTGTGTGTGATTGTGACTGAAATGGGAAGTCAGGATCTCCACTCTCTGCTGGACAAAACTGCACTGTGCACTCTCATCCTGATCAAACTGAATTCCATCTACATGTATGATGAGCAGGTTGGAGATATAAAGACCTTAAAATTTTATGATGGAGGGGCTTCATAATAGCTGTGATTCAAAAGCAGGCAGACTGTTGTCCTGATCACTGAAGTGTGTGTGTGACAATGTCATTTTAGGCTTTTTTGTGAAGGTTAAGAAAAAGCCTCACATTCCTTATTTGGGCCTTGCTGCTTTTCATTCAGCTCAGTGACATGTTTTCTTCTTGATAGAATTGTCTTTCTTCCATATCATTTTAATTCTGTCAGATCAAGCTCAAACTGGCTATCAATCACCCTTAGTTTAATCTGTGCTACTTTATTGGCTTATATAAAAATTGCCTTCTGGATGTATTTTGGATACCAGAAAACATGTTGAGTAGATAGCATGAAATATGGAAACGCTAGCTAAACCTCACTTTTAATCAATAAAAACACCCAGAGCAGATTTTAGCCTGAGAACAAATAGCTGCAGTAATGATACAGCAAATGTAACTATGAATTTGAGGCTTTGATCTGCCTTATTTTGTCATTTGTACATCAAAAGCTGCAAAGCAGAAAAACAGAGGTCACTTTTGTCTACTTGTTAAAGTGCATGATGTTGCACGTGACCTGTTTGGGAATCGTTCATGCGTGCATCATGACCAGTTTCTGTCTCTATCATCCAAAAAGTCATCAAAGTTTTCCAGATTTAAGTAGGCCAAGGTAGCCCTCCTGAAATAACAGAGATGCTCACACATTGCATGAGCTCCAACAACTTCTACTCCCATGTGTGCACGTTAAGAAGCATACATACCATCTGACATATGCGCTTTAGTCACAACACACACACTCCCTCACATACCAGCAATGTTTGGATCCCCTAAGAGCATATTAGCCAGGGAGAGTTTCAGTCCCATTGGCTTAAAGGCCTCTTGAGAAGGCTGGTGATGTCATCAGTGAGGGAGGAGCCAAATAAAAAGCCCGAGCAGTGTAGACTGAGTGCACGTAGCATTTCCATCACTGCACATGCTTCACTGTCTGCATGTTGACCCTACACATACACACACTGACATTTCACTCAACTGGTGTCAAGGAATGTTGTTTATTTATGTGCTTTATCTTCTGTCTCCATGTTGGAATTATCAACATCTCCTTTACTGTGCCTCCAGCTGATAAAAAAACTCCAAGAAGTGCAAGATAAGAGATTTCAAAGCAAAACTTCCAAACAAACATAAGCAAAGCCACACACAAACAGAAATAACATCTGTCACAACAGGATTGAAGAATTGTGTTAACTGAGAAGCTATTTCAATATATTTTGTATCTGTGTCTCCTCAATTCCCTCAACAATTCCCTTCTGGTAATCCTGAGTCTGAGTTTGGTCCTATTAAACATAATTCTCTTTAATTTTTTCTGTCAGTATGGAAAAAAAATTATCTGCCTGTAAATTCCAAGAACTGTGACCTCTTAGATGACATACAAAGGGTGAGTCAGTGTATCTTACTCCACACTGTAAATCACACGGGAGAATACTCTGTTGTTCATATTAATCATTGAAGGGATTAACTCTTACCAGGGAGAGTATCTTTTCATCCAAGCAGAAAATACACCGGGACAGTTCAGTTCATTTTAACTATTTTCAGTCTTCTTAAGGGTAAGTGGTTTGAAGCAGCCTGAACACAGGAGAAAAACTACACATCACAACTTGCAGACAGCGCTCTTACACTAAAACTGAAAGAAAAGCAGTGTAGTAATGACCTTGCTTTGGTAAAAATGCCCTAATTGGACATAATTTGAGTGAATTATCCATGACAAGTCCAGAAAAATGTCTCATTGTAAGATATTAAAAGACAAAATTATGCCTGAATTAGTAATAACTTTTACAGGGGTGTTGAAAAAACTTTAAATACAGATAATGTCTAGACCTTGATGAGAAACCAATCCTAGATGGCAGTGACTCCTTTGGACTTGCACAAACTGTTGTGACTCATGTATTTGTTTGGAAGGGTGAACAGGGATCAGATTTTACTTTGAACACTACTTTTCTTTGTTCAAGTCAACTTTTTCCCAGGTATACAGCAGTAGAGTAAAGTTTTATCAACAGTTGTGTAGCGCTGTTGTTTGAAATGTGACAAAAAGCAAACTTTGTAAGTTTGTATTGTAGTTTAGTGGCTGGCTACATTTAGCGCGACTCACAGCCTGGTGCTCTGAGACATATCCATAATATTAGTGAATCCCAAATATGTCCTGCCAGTGCTCATCTACCAAGCAGAAAAAAAAAACACAGCTTGGCTTCGTTTTATTGATAGACTCTCAGGTTTGAACAGATCACTGCAGTATAAGTGCTGCAAGTGGATTGGAATAAACATTTTCACAAGCAGTTTAGTGTTTTAGCCTTTAGCGGGTGCTCCATCACTCTCCTGCTTAGCTTTCCTCTGCTCTCCCATCCTTTTTCTGTCAGACAGTCCGGCTCCGGTGTCCTCTATAATTACAAAATAAAACACAGAAATTGTTTTCAGTTGAGAAAACCATGTCTCTCTTCTGACTGCTAAACTTTCGTCAGCTGGCGTGGCATTGTCACAGAAACTTTGGCGTGCTGTAAATCAATCCAGTTCAGTCTGACCTGTTCAGTCCTGATTGGGAAGCTAAGAGTTAGTGATTAGAAATAACCCATTTCTGCGGTGATAAATTCATTTCAAATTGATTTAGAAAGTCTTCACAGTCTCAAGAAGTCTCAAGTACAAGAAAACAAGTGCAGTTTTTCTGAAAGCATTTACAGAGAAAATTGAAATTACTATTTTAGATCCTGTTCTGCCCTCTCCTGTGTCTGATGTTGGGAAAACTGCATTCATACAGGGCCATGTATTAATGGTGAACTCAGGTCAACTTCTGAAGCCATGTCCTTAAATACTCTAGGAATTAAGGAGTCTTTTCTCATTTATCTCGGAGATAAAGTCACCAGAGGCTGGGTAAATTATGGTTCATATAATAACACGACAGCTGTGTGAATGCACTGAAGAAATAAAGCCTGATAGTATTTGGATTACAGTGTTTTTGGGTGGATTTCTTGCAGTGGTCACCCTTTACTCCACACTGGGAGGTCCAGCTATCGCTCATGGATTGAATGAGACTCAGGTCACCCACATCATCACCAGCAGAGAGCTACTAGAGACAAGGCTCAAGGTAAAGAAAGACACACACATACATACACACACACACACACACACACACACACACACACACACACACACACACACATTATTATATTATGCTGATTGAACCAGCACAAGCAATTTTGTGATCAACAATTACAGACCAAAAATGGTTTTATATTGATGGTACAAAGTCTTTTATGGTTCCTGAGATTAAAATTGTCCTGCTGCACATGACCATGGAACGTGAAGGCCGCTGGTATCTGTCAGAGAGATCCTAAGCTATCGTAAAAATGCTGATTTAAGAGGAGGAGAGGTCAAGTGCATCATCAAAGAGTCGTAAAAATGTAGAAAAGTGCACGTGCTGGATGTCAATGACTATTTTCAAATCTATCCCCATGGTTCCTTCATCTCTGTTTTTATCACAGTGGCATAAACACAGTTCCCTGCTCTGTCTCATTCCTCCCCCCTCAGACCAAATACTGATGAAGGAGATGTTGTTGGGTTTTATTAGTTAAGAAGATATCTGGGTTTTGTTACTACAAGTGAATGCTTGACATAATTGTGCTCTGGTTTACATTTTTGTGTCGGTGTGATTCAGGCCATCCTGCTTGAAGTTCCGAGGCTGCAGCACATCATCGTAGTAGACAGCACACCAACCTCGTGGCCCAGCTACGCACGTGGCATCAGTGTTCATAACATGGCTGCTGTTCAAAAGCTGGGGATCAGACCTGAGAATGGTAAGTCTGCATGTATGGTTTTAGATTTCCCCCTTTTATTGAATCTGACTCTTTGTGCAAAAAAAGATGCATAATTCAGCAGAGTTGTGCAGTCAATAATATACTGTATTTAGGATTAACCAATGCCTGACCATTAGAATTTAATATAAGCTGAAAAAAACAGTTTGTTCAACCATGTGTAGTGAAAGCCATTTAGTAAGCTGATTTTACAACTTTCTTATAATGTAAAAGATTGTGTTTTTACTTTCAAAAATTGACACCATGTTATTTCAGCAATCTCGAGACTGGAAGTTTTAAGTACATATGTATGGTATGTATTTTATTTAATTTAACCTCCCAACTTCTTTGTAATTGGGGTGTAAATTCCAGCACATCCATCTTGCCTTATTGACATTGATAGCATCGTTGAAAACTCCAGATGGTCCACTGGACTCTGCTGGTCAGGGCTGGTTTCAGTCCCATTAGGTCATGTGAATGAGGAAGCGCTCCCATCTGTGTCAGATTAATGTGAGTATGATGCTCATTCAGCACGGGGATTACATGGATGAAGAAAGATCTCTGACTCCTCTCTGCGTCTGATTGAACTGACTGACCCAAAACAAGAAGCCGACTGTGTCACATGCAGATAAACACAAAAAGAAGTAGATTTAGGAAGGGAGGACAGAGCACTGGGATATAAGAGAGGTTTATGTTTACATACTGCACGGATAACTTCACATGACATCAACTCTGAGTCGTGAAAAAGGAAACGGGAGGAAGGGAGGATGTCCCGTTGTGACTATAGAGTACTTAATTATCATTTCCTCTGATTTCTGCCTCCCTTTAGTTGCTGTTTGTTTTGTTAAGGGCTGCACCCACATGTCTCCCTTCTTTTCGTTTTGAATGTACATGAGAAAAAAATTGAAACAAATCAGTTGTTTCCTTCTTGCTGATAACACTGATGATAACTTAGCTTACAACTGCTTCTGCTGTTAGTTGAGTTTGTGACTAATTCAGCCTCTTTGGATGTCTAGATATTGACCAAGATATTGCCTTAAAACATTAAGTAAGCATAGATTGTGAGGTAAACTAGATTTTTTTATGTGTGTTTTTTTTTATTGTAGTTTACTTGTGGTTGAGTTCAGGCTTCTTAAATGAATCATCGATGCTACTTGATCAGTTCTGTAGTAACATGTATCTGTGACATGAAAAAAAAATGTAAAAGACTGACAGCATTAGTTGGCAAACAATAAATATAAAGTTGAAGTAAGATATTGTAATTCAAAAATAAAATGCAAATGCATAAATTTACAGGAATTTTCATTTCGAGTCCTGCAGAAAATACGAATACTAATACTAATACTAATAATACTACTACTTCTACTACTAATAATAATAATAATAAGAACTTTATTTAAAAACAACAGTTCACAAAGTGCCTTACGGCAGAGATCCACAGCAAAGTCAACGAACAAACAAAAAAAATAGTGAATCAAAATCGCAAAACATTGAGATGAACAATATAAATTAATAATTGTACAGACCGAACAGAAGCAGAAGAGAAGAGAACCCAGGCAGTGCCAGACCCTACGATGAGACCATGAGGAGCAGAGGTGAGAAGGGGTAATAAAGCAAACAGGAACAATAGAAAGGCTAAAAACAACATACCTGAAAATATAGTGGTGAATAAATAAGGTAATAAAGAGAATAAAACAGCCTAAAATTAGAATGGAAATGATAACTGGATAACTCAACTCATTAAAAATAAACAAATAAATGAAAACATAAATAATTAAGATAAACTTGTAAGTGAATGAATAAAAAGGGAGATAAATAGATAGATAAATAAATTAGTAAATAAATAAGTCAGTCAGCACTGTAAGAGGGCAGTAAAAATACAAAAGAGGACAATAATGAGGTGAAAAGATAAAAGCGGTGATAAGAATAAAAATCACAATTTCACTGATATCTTAGACAGCCAGTCAATACCAGCTGGTCTATGTCATGAAGTGTAGACAGCGGGTCTATATTGAAGAGTGGACAGTCATATGCGTGACATATCAATTCACAGCAGGGTTTCCTGTCCACTGCATTCCTTCCTCACTGGTGGTGAAAGATGTTGGGTTACAAATCACAAAGGCATTTTGGGTACGACTTCAGAGCTGCAGCTTTGCTAAACAGCTAGTCAACAGTTGTGCTTCAAGTACAAAGCTTCACCACAGTGCAACTCGTGAAAGTGCACATCCATGCAACAACTGTCCACTGGTGTTGGGGGTGGAGTGAGGGTGGGGGTGGGGGTGGGGGCTACCAGCAATCCTCTCAAACCAAGTCTCCATGGATTGAGGTACTGCTGCCCACTGCATGACATATCAGATAGCAAATGTTACACTTTAGCTTGGTAAAATCAGGTAACAGGCATGAGTGGGAAAACTCAACGTTGAAATCTGCCTGTCAGTGTGGTTTGTAGTGCAGGCAGAGTTGAGGTTGATGCTCATTTTTGACGCTTGAGAGTTTTCAGCAAAAGCACATTAAATCCTTTATTTGCTTAGTTTCATTCAACAAAAACAAAAAGAGTCACAACAAAAACAGATAAAGCCTCATTCTGTGCTGCCATGAAGGATTGGCTCTTGCTCTTTGTGAAAAATCAAAGCCCAGCCATTCAGCCAAATACAGACAATTTGGGCTGCCTCCAAACAATACATGACCACAAAAAAGGAAAGCAATGCCAGAAGTTTCATTAAAAGAGATAAATGAGTTACACAAATCACATTAAAAGATTCATCACTTCCCAGTATTCTTTGTTTTTTGCTTTACCTCTATAGTGGTAATGTTTAATGGCTTCAATTCTCAGCCTTTGGGTATAATTTGATAACATTTCTTGGGATCAAAGTATGACCCAGATTTTTGGTTAATTTAGTTATAGCTCTTAAAACTTGCATGAATTAAACTTCAGAGTAGATTTGGATGCACAGATGAATAAGAAGCCAAAAGAAAGAGTTCACGCTTTCCTGATAACCTAACAAAGTGTGTCCCACTGATGCACTGACTTGAAATAAATATGACAGACACTGTAATGGGAACACTGGGTCAGAAAAGACTGATGGGTAGGAAAGTTAGAGGACAGGGGAGATGGTATATTTTGGTCCCAGAGTCAGACAAAAGCTTGGCCAGGAAAGGCTGTTGTTTAATATCACAACTTTCCACAGCTGACACAAACGTTGAAATATTTCCTGCACACATGCAAGAAAGGGAGCAGACAGAGGCTGTTACTTTTAAATAATGTGATCACGTGGAATCTGTGTAAACATGGAAGCATCATTGGGTGTTGCTGTAATAGCTTAGTCTGTGTTTTTGAGTCCAAATAAACCACTGCGTAATGTTACAAACCAGTACAGTGATAAAGCTGTTTGATTGTCTTTCCTCTGTTCACATTGCAGCAGCACGTGAGCGTGAGCAGCCGCTGCCCTCAGACATCGCAGTCATCATGTACACCAGCGGCTCCACCGGCATACCAAAGGGTGTCGTGATCTCCCACAGCAACATCATCGCTGGCATCACAGGCATGGCTGAGCGGATACCCAACCTGTGGTAGGCTGCACAGTGACAAATTTGTGAAACTTTTCTGTGCTTTTCGCAATCAAGTTTGAAAAACATGTGATGAATATATACCTGTTTTTGAGCTATAAAAGCAAAACAGACTATTCACGCTATTTCTATAGAGAAAAACTGTAATGCTGCTTAGGATAAGTCGTCAAAGTAATTACAGCAAACTAACAACATTTAACATTTACTTTAGCAGTAATTCTCAAAATGAGATTAAGATTTCAAAAGAAACAAAAAGATGTATTTTTTTTAAACTGTGATTTATTCATGTTAGAAATCAGGATCACTTCCTTGTCAGTAGAAATGAGAAGGTTGAAACACTATCACCCAAGAGAAGTGGTTGTTTTAATTTGCTTGCAATAAGTTGAATATGGTGGTATGGCTCTGTACTGGCTTCCTGCGTTTCCACATGCCAATTCCACATGGAATGCTAAAGCTTGAGGTAGGGAGAGTACACTTCTCTTCTCTTTCATGAAAAGCCATGGCAGGGAGAGCATCAGTAAACAAAGAGATCTTTCCATCAGTTAACAAAGCTGAACAGTGATCGTAGGAATGGGTATGGAGAATCAGGTCTTGTCAAGAATCGATAAGAAATGGTTCAGTCCATCAACATCATTAATCTTCATCCTTAATGATTCCCCTATCGATTCTTTATATTATGCCAGAGCTTCCAGGCCTTGGGTCAATTATTCTGTCCAAGCTAGTTTAGCAAATAAAAGACACTTTCTCAAGAAATATTTGATTCTGCTCCAATTTTCACTTAAGAAGCTGTAAAACTGAACACACAAAGAAATGCACATTATTCTCTCACAAGAGATTCATGTTGATTACATTTAACACGTTCAACATCTCCTTCTGTACAACAAATGATATAGAAAACGTGGCGATAGCTTGATGCTAACATATATGGAAAATTGCATTGATTTGCTTGTGGTTAGCATACATCGCTTTAACTTCGGTTTAAAACAGAATTTCAACTTTCATCGCTGAAACAATTCACAGATACTCTTTGTGAACTATACTGAAAACACAAAAAAATGTCAAAACACTAACAGGTAAATGCTTCCCAAACAGGAAGTGGAGACTAATGGCTGACTTCAGCATGAACAGGGCCTTCTTCAGTCACTAACATACAACAAAACTATTCAACAACTTCACCTAAAATGTGATTTCCTTTTTTTTTAAGTATTTACATCCAGAGATATCTAAATCCATGGACTGATTTCATGTTTATTTACTTGTAAACTAAATAAAATCTTGCCATCACAGAAACCTATAAAACTATTTTTTGTACACAGAAAATTCACAGGAGTAATTGATGAGGGCAATGATATCAAAAAAATCTTATCAATGCCCATCTATAGTTATCAGCAACTGTGTATTGGGTCAAATTGGCCATGCAATTGAATTCATTCATAAAAAGGTGACCCAAACTAAAATAACCAAAAAACGATCACCTTATACTACAATCAACCTTTTATGCTGGGAATAAAATCTCTTCATGAGCACCTTAGATGCTCCAAACTGCTTGGGTTTTGTCATCAGCATGAAGTAATCAGAGTCCAGTCTCTGCCAAGCTGAGCTAAACTAAACCAAGCCAAGTGGCTGCTGGCTATTGCTTTAACGGTAGAGATGGATATCAAACATAATCTTACTGTTTGCATTAGGCTTCATGTGTTTGAAATGGTAGAGGTTGTAGAGAAAATATTTTAAACAAACTCTTTGACTGTTAAAGCTTTTTATTAGAGGTGAGCTGCCTGAGTGAAAGCAATATTTCTCAAGTAGGCTGAGATTTATATGACTATAACTGTTTGTATACAATTAGTGGGGGGCTGTTTGCATCTGAATCCATTTAAACCTCTCAGTTATGGGGCATTGGTATAGCTTAGAGGTTCCACTCAAGCTACTGTCTTTTTTTCCTTAGAAAAGGCATAAAAGCCTAAAAGTAAAACTTTAAGAAAAACAGTCAGCTGAATGTATTCAAAGAAAAGATAAACAGTTTATATCACATGATATTAGCACAGTAAGGACGTGAACTTCCCATCATTTGCTCTCCATATGATAAATCTGTGCAGATTAATCTGTGCTACCATGTCAACATTATGTTTAAACAACATGCTGTCAATGAGTAAAACATCCAAGTGAACTGAGCACGTGCACAAGTATGAGTCAGCCATTTCATACAATCACACTCTACATAAGTTTACGTTAAATGTTAAATAAACGTTAAATAAAAAACCTGCTCTGCTCCCTGGGGAACATGAGGGGGTCAGAGGAAATACAGGAAGGAGGGAGTTCACTACGAGCGGAGGAAAAACTAAGAGGGGTGAAAGGGAGTCAGGATGAGGAGTATGGGGGTCAGAAGGGTTACGGAAGTTGCGATATCAATCAGGCTTTTTATGAAATTGATAGCTGTTAAGTAATGAGTTTGTGTAAACCTCCTTCTCCTGCATGCCATAAAACGTGATTCTAGAGTAAACTGAGGACCAGGACTGAGTTCATCATTGAGAGTCCAAACAAAGGAAAGTTGGCCTCTATATTATACACACCTAATCCTTCCAGAGAAATCACTATCATCTGAATAATGATTCCAGAGAGCTTGGTCATTTATACTCAAACAGACACGTTTTAATTGCTGCTTTTATCACCACTTGATGAACTAAACAAAAGCTGATGTTTGAATGTCTCTGTGTCCATGTGTTCGCAGTGAGGAGGACACATACATCGGCTACCTGCCACTCGCACACGTGTTGGAGCTCAGTGCAGAGCTGGTGTGTGTTTCTCACGGCTGCAGGATCGGCTACTCATCACCTCAGACTCTGGCTGACCAGGTACAGTCGGACTGAAACATAACTCATGTGTGGTGCATCAAAACCTTGTAGTCTCTGCAAGCTGATAAGGAAATGTAGATTACACTGAAGGTTTCAATTCAGATTAGATTTCCCAGATAGCTGGTCATTGAATAACATTATTCAAAGAAGCGACCACAACTACACTAATTTGGTATTTTTTAGAAGAATTATCTTATTATATTTATTAAGAAGTTTCACTTTCATAACATTTGTTTGTTTGCTTGCTGAAGTGTGGTTTCGTGTGGAGTCTTCAACAATGTTTTGCTTCTGGGAACACTTGAACTCAACTTCACAAAACCACATTATTATGATGCTGCTTCTTTTTCCCATCAAGTCAACCAAAATCAAGAAAGGAAGCAAGGGAGACACCAGCGTCCTGCAGCCCACCCTGATGGCAGCTGTTCCCGTAAGTCCAGACAATACGCTCTGCGCTTAACAGCTGAAAGCTGGAGAAGTCTTTGACTCTACGCTCTCTCTCATTGACTCACCCTCTCTGAAGCCTGTGTATCAAACAGTGCTGTTTGACCTCTTCTGGCAGCTGGTCAGATCTCACTCTGTTTTTGAGCAGAGGTCCAGCTGTGGAGTCCAGCAGGGCCTGGATCTGCTGTGTGTGTCTCATGACTGACTGTGACGTAAATACTCTCTGCCTCCTACCGCTGACCAGAGCTGCTCCACATCCCTAAACAATGTCAGACACACAGGGGATGGAGTGGCATATTTGAGGTTAGCTCGTCTGGTTTGTTTTCAGAGTTTATCTGATTGATTAATCACGACAAATGGGTTAGAATTAGGGCTTTTCTCATAACTTAGCGTGAGTTTATTAAGCTGAGAAAAATGTGGGTGTTGCAATCGTTGCATGTCAGGGTTTTTCACCACTAACCAAGGAAACTCCTCAGAAAGATGAACACTTGGACATTAAACAGAGCAATAGGAACAAGTTAAAAAATGATTTTTCCCTGTACTGCAGTCAGTCAGCAGGGGGAGCTCTAAATGTTCTGGCCTCATGTTCAGATGACACTGTCCATTTGAGTTGACAGTGGCTTTACCATGGTCCTCAATGCTTTGCTCTTTATAAAAGGACATAGCCCTGTTGCTGTTGCCTGCAGATGGGAGTGTGTTTTGTGTTTTTCTATTTACTTTCAACCTAGAAAGCTCCCATATCTGTTATTGTAGTCGAGAACATGCAGCATATGAGTTATTTTACATCATGAAATGTGACAAGAAGCAAACTTTGTTAGTTTTTATCGTAGTTGCGGCCCGCTGTTTTTAACGTTACCCACAGCCCGGTGCTCTGAGAGGTATCGGTAACATGCATTGTAAGCAAATTTAGGTTACATCCTACCAGTGCTCATCTACCAAGCAGAGCAAACATAACCTGGCTCTTCATTTTGTTGATAGACTCTCAGGTTTGAAGAGATCACTGCAGAATAAGTGTTGCATGTGGGTTGGGATGAACATTATCAGCTTAACCCATGTTTTAACCTTTAGCTTGTGTCTTAGCCTCTAGGTCATGCTCTGTCACTCTTCTGTTTACCTTTCTTCTACTCTTCTGTCTCTGTTCTATCCAACAGTCCAGCTCCAGCATCCGCTATTACTTGAAAATAAATCACAGAAATCATTTTCTGCAGAGGGGAACACTGATCTCTCTTCTCACTGCTAAACTTCGTCAGGCAGCCTGGCGTTGTCATAGAGACATAAACTTGTTGTAAATCAATCCGGCCAAAGCCAACCTGATCAGGAAGCTAAAAATCAGAATTTAGAAATATCCCGTTTTAGGGCTGATAACCTCATTTTAAATTGTAAAAGTCCTCACAGTCTCTTTAGTATGAGCCACATCCACCTGAAAAGATATTCAAAACACAGAAATAGTGCCTGAATCGTTTGCAAAGAGTAAAATTCATATTACTTTAGAAAACATGATTAGCAAAATTGTTCATCCAATAGTTTCTTTTCTACTACTAACAAGCAAATCAGGCAATACTTTTATCTTTTAAAACCTTAAAAAAATACATTTTGTGGACTTCAGGTGGAAGTGGCTCACACCAAGAGAAATAAGAGTTTTTTTACTTAAAATCAAAAAGTTGTTGAACACTGACTTTGGTTTCTTGCTCAGATTTTGCATTGTCTACAGAGTCAGGAATCTAATGGTTCAGGCAGATTTGTTGCATAAGTTTAATATGGAACAGATTTCTAGCTGCCCTTGCATGCGAGTGTCTGTTTATAAACATAAATAATTCGTCATCAGATTATTGGCATTTGGCGCTGGGATGCCTTTGCTGCAGATCTTGTTTTGTCTGCCTTTGCAAATACCAAAGCCTGCTACAACTGGACTGTTCGGTAATCCTCAAACTGCAAACTCACTCTAAACAAAGATTACGAAACTCTTAACATTTCAGAGTCTTGGATACACATTTAACATTAGCTAATATAAGTCTCACTGAAACATGCTGATTCTGAGTCTCAGAGACAGAGTTAAAGGTTTGAGGAGACTTTTTTTTAGCTCCATGCAGAAACTTGTTGATCCTGAACCCTTGACAGTAGATATGAAGCTCACTCACTCACTCACTTGTTGTGACTTTATGCCCGTCGCTGTGTTCTCTCACATCATTTGCTCGTCCCCCCTCATCTCCCAGTGGTCGTAGTGTAAAGGGCAGAGGGCCCCAGTGTCTGGAACCATTCACAGCTGTAAACAGAACGTGAGAAAGCCCCATGTGGTTATCCCCATAACACACACTCATACGCACACACACACACACACACACACACACACACACACACACACACACACACACACACTCACACACACACACACTCACACACACTCACACACACACTCACACACATGCAATTTGTTTGCTGTGATATGACATCGGGCTGCTGCTTGAATCCTGTGTCCACTTCCTCTCTCACTGCTGTAGCTTAAACCATGCACACACACACACACACAGAGGCGTCCAGCTGCTTTTCATTGTTTTTTTAATGTCTGTTCCCTTTTACCCATATATCTCTGAGTCCAGTGTTTGAAGACTCATGGTGATGTGGGCCTCGTGATCTCTGTACATCAGTCCATTAGACATCAGGGAACAGTAAACAACAGTGGAGTTTATCGTACTACAGCGGTTGAGACAAAATGTGTAGTAATACCATTTCCTTTGATAACCCTATTCCCTCCACAGCTCATTTCTTTTAAATCCAGCCTTTTTAAGGGTTATTCCTGAGAAATCCAAATAAAATGCATTCAATTATTCTCAGTCAAAATGTGGAGTAACTGCATGAACCATGGAAATCTTAAAAGATCAATCAGCAAAACTAGAATGAAGCTAAAAGAAGACATGGTTAGCTCACATCAGTGCTAGTTTTGACAGCTCATACTTTCAACTCGGCATTTCTGCTAAATGCAACATGGATTTAACCACCAAGGCTGCAAAGGGCTCCTCCTGGTTTTAAAACATTTAAGAATCTGACCCGGCTTGGTGTTGAAACAGTCTTCTAAACTGAAGGATACATATTCAGAAATTAGCAGGAAGCTTCCTAAACTTGAAGGCAGATGCAGTGGTACAGACCTTCATCTCTTCAGGTGGACTGATCTTGTTAGAGCAAGGGTAAAAACTTAAAAGCGGGCTTCAGGATGTGTGTAATAAAAAGTCTGTCTGTAGAGCAAAAACCAAGTGGAATATATATTTTTCAAAATACCACAGCAGCTCCAGTCCACAGTTATTTGTTCATGATTCATTTATCTTTACACAAATATTGGTGTACAAGTGCAGCCAGAGAGTTGCTCTAATCTAGAATGAACATTTTTCCACTTGAGCAGGAAATTTGCCTCACCCTAGGGCTTTAAAGCAATCAACAACCAGTGTTAAAAATGCATCAGCAATTATGAACCCAGTCATCATCGATCAAACCTGACAGTTGCTACATCTCCTCTACGTTTTCACAAATCTGCAATATGATATTACTTAATAACTTAGTACTTGTGGCTTAGTATTTATGATGAAAATGAAACTCTCCAAAAACGGATGATACTTCAGGGACAATCAATTATGGTGGAGTGGATTTCACTCAGGATATTATCACTGACATGAACAAGGAATTGGACCTTGAACAAAAGTGGAAAAGTGAAAAGAACAAACGTGTTGAACAAAAGTACAAACAAAACAGATAACTGGGAGGAAAAATAGCCAAAAATGATTATTAAAAAAAACCCACACAAAGAAGATACATCTTGTAGCCTGCTAAACCACTGATTTCACAGTTCCTTTTATAGATATAGCATCACATGGTAATCAAAACAATATGGTTTACCATCTGTAATGCAAACAGTAAAATTTATCTATGAGCTTTGAAGAGGAAATGGTTGGATTATTAGGACAGATGATCAGCAGAGGGAGCAGAAGTAAAGGCCAGGCCTGACTGATGTTTTCAGTCTGATCGCTTTGAAGGTTTTGTTGATTTACAGACCCAAGAGAAATTTAGTTTAAATGTCATCAACTGACTATCACTTTTGCTTCTCTGATCTGTAATCGTTTACCTTAAACCCAGTCAACCCATTACACAATCTTACATATAAGTTTGTAAATGCCACTGTTGCCAAAGTTTACTGCAGTTCACGTCTGTCTTTGATTTAATTTACTCAGCTATTCGCTCTCGTGGATTCTTTTGTTTTTCCTCAGCTTTGTGGGTCACTTGTTGTCAGTCAATCCACCAGGGAGCTCAACTGTTATGTAACTAGGTTTAAGGACATATTTGTTCCATATTTAAGTCAATTTTTGGCCTCGCTGTATTCAAAGGAAGTTGGTCTGTGCTTCCTTTTTACAAGCTCTGTCTATCCTAAATTTGATGTTCACTAATTTTAGCCCTGGGTCCAAAAAACCAGAGCCCTTTTTTGGACCTGTTATGGAGATGCAACCAAGTCACATTACATATGACCCAACTATTTTTAACACCACATATAGGAATATGGATTTACTGAAAAGCATCTATGTCATACCCCATGGTGCCTAGCAGTGTTTTTTTTCCTGCAACAAAAAAAATCTATCTCAGGTTTATTCCTCTTTCTTCTTTGTTTCATCCTCTGCTTTCAGTGACCTCCCGGGATCACGATAAAGTGTTTCTGGAGTATTACAATCCATTATTTCATTTAAACTTGTGTAAATAAAGGTTTATGTGTCAGCTTGTAGTTATTTTCAGTTTGCATAAATGAGACCGATGAAATAAGACACCCCAAGAGGTTTTCAGTTTTTGGATCTCCTTCCAAGGCCTCTCCCCTCGGCCCAAATCTGTCTCTTTCATATGTTGTTTATAATGTTTTTTCTCTCTCAGTGATTTACTATTCTTACTCCTAATGTCAGTACTTTTTCCCACCCTTTGTCCTGGCTGCAGGAAATCATGGACAGAATCTACAAAAATGTGATGACAAAGGTGGAGGAGATGAACTGTGTCCAGCGAACACTCTTCATTCTGGCTTATAACTACAAACTGGAGCAGCTGGTCAAAGGACACAGCACACCTCTGTGTGACAAGTGTGTGCAAGACTTTTTACCCAAGAGTTGTGAGAAATACAGTGATTTATTCTCATTTCTCATTTTTCTCTGTTGACCTTCTGTCTTTGGTTCTGCACATCCAGGTTTGTGTTCAGGAAAATCCGCTCTCTCCTGGGGGGTCGAACAAGAGTCTTGCTCTCAGGTGGAGCGCCGCTCTCTGCTGCCACACAGCGCTTCATGAATGTGTGTTTCTGCTGCCCGGTGGGTCAGGGATACGGCCTGACAGAGACGTGCGGTGCTGGAACTATTTGTGAATGTAAGTGCTTTGTTTTGATTTTTATCTTTTTTTCAAGATAGTAAATGTACAAGTCTGTCAGATCTGAGACTTGGCTGACCAGACCGACAGGTGGGTGGCTGCCTCCACAGTCAAACTGGTAATGAAACAGTGTACCCATAAAACAGCATAAGAAAACATGAATGAATAAAAGATAGGGACATAATTAGGGATGAGTATTGATGAGATTTTGTTGATATCAGTAGTTCTACTTAGTGATCCAGTTCTTTATCAATTCCTCCCCTGAATTTTCTGAGTACAAAAGCTGTATAGGTTTGCTGTGTCAATAACATTTTATTGAGTTTATAAGTAATTAAATATGAAATTAGTTTATGGACTTAGATATCTATTCCGATTCACTTTATTCGCTATTGCAGATAACATGGGGAGGTCAATAGCGGGAGAACTATTGGGTCACCAGCCTGTGCAGTGCCCCGTGTCATTAGAAAGAAAAAGAGTACAAGAGGAAGGAAGAGGGAAAAAAGCAAATACCAGACTAGGCCTCTGTGGGGGCACAGTTTGGGATTAGGAAAAATCACCACTGCATATTAGCAACATAAAAACTCAAAGACTTGCACAGGTGGTACGGGAAAAAGGTCAGGGGTGGGGGATGTCACGGCACAGACATCTATAGATAAAAATAAATTAAAGCAAGTAAAAATTGCACATCAGGTGACATGGATGTATTCTTTTATTGTATGTTATGGATTAAAGTAGACCACCTGGCAATGTTTTGAGTTGTTAGGAACCTTGAGCTTGCCGTACTTATGCTGAAGTCAGCCATGAGCCTGCACTTGCTGTTTGGAAAATATTTACCTGTTGGTATTTTGACATTTTTGAGTTTTAAGCATTATTTACAAAAAAAAATTATTGAGACATGTTTCTGTGATAAAAGCTGATATTCTGTTTTGAAACCAAAGTTACAACTATGTTTACAAACTGCTAGCATATCAATGCAATTTCTTGTAAATGTTAGCTTGAGGCTGGTGCCATGTTTTTTATATAGTTTTTGGTTTGTTCAGAGATGTTTAACATGTTGAATGTGTAAAATATGAATCTCTTGTAAGAGAGAAATGTACATTTCTTTGTGTGTTCAGTTTTACAGCTCCTTAAGTAAAACCTCAAGTGGACAAAAATAATTTTCTTGGGAAACTGTTATGTAACTCATACGTTAAGTTAGAATAGTGGATGTAAGATTCATCCACTCTGGCATCATGTAAGGAAATAGTTAAGAATAAAGGCTGATGATGTCGACGGATTGAACCATTTCATATTGATTTTTAACAGGTCTTGGTTACACATCCCGAGACAAAATAAATTATTTTCACGACTCCTGCAGCCTTAACAAAATTTATGAAACATTTTTGTCTCAGGCTCCAAATTTTTTTCAAAAAATTGTAAGCTTGTCATCTCAAAATCCATCAAAGAAAACCAAAATACATGCTTTGTCCTGTGTCCTGTCATCATTGTTCAGTATAAATCAGAGTGATCGAAAATCTTTCACCATGTCAGTAAACTGTTAGACTAATGTCAGTGTGGATTGTTGTTAGTGCAGAACACATTCATATCCATAATGATTCTCTTCAAGATCTGTTTCAACTTTGAAGTTGATCTCTTGGCTCTTTTTGAAATGATGGAAACACTCGCAGCCTTTCTCAGGCAGATAAAAACCTCCCGTCAATCTCCTCAGTGGTCATCTGAGCCAAAAAAACAGATCTGTGGACGTTCCCTTGGGATGGAGTTTCCATGGCGAGGGAACAAGTGAGGTCGAGTTGCTATGGTAACAAATGTCTTGTCTTGATGCTTGTGTGCTTTCTAATCGTGTGTGTGTGTGTGTGTTGTCTCTTCTAGTGTGGGATTACAGCACTGGGAGAGTGGGAGGACCCCTGGTCTGCTGTGAGATCAAACTCAAAGACTGGGTGGAGGGTGAGTGACACACACACACACGCACACACACATGCATGCACGCACCACTCCTGATGAAGTGATCCAGTTTGTCACATGGATTCATGAGGACACGTATCAGCTTGTCTGCACTTTCTTATGCTCTCTCTGGTGGAGCTTGGGGGAAGTTTTGTTTATAGTGAGTGATAATGATGTTTCGATGCAATAAGAAGATCAAAAAATACCAAAGAGGAACAAGACTCAGAGGAGGAGACTGAGCCAATCAGGCTCATGAATCGGATCAATCAATTCAGAGTTTTACATAAAATCAGACGTGATGGCAGCGTATGACCAATCACAGACACTGAAGAAGTCTGTGACGACAACAGAAAAAGAAAAGTTTCCATGAGTGACTCCACAAAGAAGGAGTCATTCTCCTTTTACATAACTAACTCCACTAAGACCTGTTTATCCTTGATGTGGTGGTTACTCAAAGTGGAGGTCAGGAAACACCTCCCAAAACTGATAGATGTATTCTGAAAATTGCATGTATCGTCCACTTCTGTTAATGGACACAAAAGGAATAGGAGTTATATTTTAAACAAAAACAATGTGAACAGGAAATGTGTGACTGATTTCTAACATCGCTCATAACTCTATGAGAGACAGCACACACAGATGATCAGACAAATGTTTTTCTTCGTTCATCTGTGCATCTATGGGTTCATTTTACCCCTGGAAATTGCAGTAGAGGAACTGCAACCAAGGACATCTTCTGCACTGTATTGTTTCCGGTCATTTAACCATTTCACTCAGCTTTAAATGCACCATATGCACAACATTTGTAACAGGTTATTGAGTTATTGAGTTACCAGCTGGGGCACTTCCAGCATGCTGTCATTGTGTTGGTTTGGTTTCCAATCAGCCCATCAGACAACACACGAAGCAGCAAAGTCATCATCACTGAAGTTTCCAAAACATTATCACAGAAAAGCAAAAGATGGTTTATTTTTCCACACTCATAAATGAAATCAGCGTTTTTCTCCCTCATACGTTATATTTTATCACGAAATATTTGAAGAGGTCAAGAGGATTATTTAGCCGAGCCATGACCTTGTAAGGAAATCATACTCTCACCCCTGAGCAGCTTCCATCCTCTTTATGTAAGGGATCATTGCTCATTTTTATTACAATCTGTTAAATCTTGATTTTTATCCGGCTCAGTTTATTGCTTTGGCTCCCAAAGCAGGAAAAGAGGGTAAAGTAAACAGGTTGTCAGGGTTTTTTTTCCATAAAATTATTATTATGAAGCAGCATGGACAGAACTGAAACAGCTTTCAATTTAAACTCTGCCTCCAGGTGGTTATCGAAGCACTGACAAACCACATCCGAGAGGAGAGATCCTGATTGGAGGACCTAATGTGACCCAAGGGTACTACAAGAGTGAGGCCAAAAACCAGGAGGATTTCTTTGTGGATGAGAACGGCCAGCGCTGGTTCTGCACGGGAGACATTGGAGAGTTTCACAAAGACGGCTGCCTTAAAATAATCGGTAGGAGAGTTTATAGTGAGGGTGATTTATCAGGTGCAGCTCACCACCTGAGTCTGGTGCTGCTACATCAAAGCACGAGTTATTAACATTGTGCCCCAGATCCCTGGATTTCATCCAGACAAAACCTGCTCCAGTTCCATTCATCAGTCTGACAGGAAACCTTTTAACAAATAAGAACCTAGATCACTTCCCAGAATTACCCCACAGAGATGTTTACCTCTGTCAGCCAGAGCCCCTTGAATCTTCTCTGTTATCTGGATGACGTACCACAGATAAGCTCAGTTCAGTGGAAAGCAGATTATGTCCTCCTCACTTTGAAAGATGTGCACGTGAACACGTTTCCTTTCACTACAAGCAGCTCTGTTATGTTTCCAGATCGTAAGAAAGACTTGGTGAAACTTCAGGCTGGAGAGTACGTGTCTCTGGGGAAGGTGGAGGCCGTGCTGAAGAACTGCTCTCTGATTGACAACATCTGTGCCTATGCAAACAGGTTTGTGTGTGTGTTTGACCTGTGTGGGTTCATTCACTCAAAAGGTTATAATGTCGTTCCTTGGTTGATACTTATAAATATAAAACTACGTATAGAAAAAGTGTATTAAGCATCTTTTTGACTCACAAACTAATCAGTTGGGATAACACTGGTGCTGTATTGCCATGGTCAGACCATGGTTGCTGTAACTCTGTTTGTTCAGTCAGAAAATAACCAATCAGCATTTGAAACATAAGCATTTGTGGTTTACATTGATGTATAGTTGGTAATTAAAAGAATGTGACGTACACACAAGCAAAGCAAAACAACGGAAATATGGCACCATTGCTAAACAGCTATAACTCCATGAGCTTTGTCCCTAGTCAAAAAAATTCCAATGCCAACAGAAAGCTGATACACCATGCTTTATATCAATCACCATTTTCTGACTCACTAAACTAAGATTTTTTTTTTTTAACTGCTAATTCCTCCAGGCCATAGCAATAACCATGCAGTAGATGTTAAAAAATTCAAGTTTATGTTCAATGGGAACAAGGAGCCAAAGCACTCAGACCAGTTTACAGCTATAATTACAAAACAGATCATCTTCAGTTTAATATTGATTAGACTCAGTTTAGCAAAGTTACTTCTCATGAAGAGTGAACATATTTCAGACAGAAACCTATGAAAAGCTACAATATGAAAGCATTTACATAACTATAAGTAGTAAGAAGCGCTCAAATAGGTTTAAATAGAAGTGAATTTAATGCAGAAAGCCTTTGAGCTGCCTTACATCTTATGGCCAGCAGGGGGATGGATAAACTACACTCAGAAAAACAGTAGATCTGAAAAGCCCCACACTGAGTCAAATTAATATTAGATCATCTTCACTCTAACTTGGTAAATGAGTTATTAACATTCTTATTGATCTAGACCCATAACAGAGTTTGCCAGTGGGGTGCAGAGTAAAATTTAAAAAAAAAAGCACAGTGAGTGGGATTCTTTCCTTCAAGGATAGAAAAGCAGAGCGGGGATGCTGTCCCACTCCAGTTTCACTCTGTTACCACTCACATCTTAATTCAGAAGCATGCTCACACGTGGTCCAGAATCACAACATAGTTTCTGAGGCAAATGTGGAGCAGGATGCAGTTTTGATGGAGCACTGAGCTGTAATAGGCAGAGAGGGATGGTGGGACTTTGAGCAGGGAGTCAAGGAGGAGGACACCTTTGGGAGCAAGGAGCGGAAAGTCTTGGCCCTCCACTCTGCTCACATGCTCCGACCTAAAATGCT